>MU226990.1:1400889-1422467 GCA_018584345.1 Thuja plicata
AAACATGTTGAGGTTGAAGTTGAAGTTTTCAATCTTTCGACTTCAACTTCAACTTCGACCTCCAAAATATTTTTACTCGGAGTGAAGGCACGGGTTTGTGAAGACCGAATGACTTGAATGGGTTTACAAACTTGAAGTTGAAGTTGGACAGAACTTCAACTTCGACTTCAAGATAGAGAATTGACTCATGCATTCTTTTGAAAAGTATGGGGTAACAAATAGAATATTTGATCAGTGAGGATAAATTACTTAATCTAGAACAAAGATCTGAATCAACAAAGACAGTTGCTTATCAAAATAGGTCAATCCATTGTTACTCTCTAACAATTGTAACTGTGATTAAAATCTCTTAACAGAGTAGACTTAACAGTCTTTTGTAAATCCTCTAACAAGGTAACATTTCTACATTGAAGTGTTTGAAGACCTCTCACAAGGCCACTCCTTACAGGGTGATTAAATCCTCTAACCAGGTCACACCTAACAGTGTGTTATTGTAACCTTTAACAGGGTTGGCTCCTAACAGGGCTCACTTCAGAAGAGTGAAAAATAGTGATTAGTTGCTATTGGTGGTTTTTCCCATATTGGGTTTCCATGTTAAATCTTGGTGTTATCAGTGTACATTTAATTTTCTTTATGGTTTACGTTTATGCAATTAATTACTAAAGATAATCATAGTTAATATCTTAAGATTTGCTATGTTAACTGAGTGACAGTGAAATATCTATGTTAACCAAGAAACAATGAATGATTTGTTTAATACATCTAAGGGACTTGGATTTTCTTTTGTGGTAACTGATTCACCCCTCCCCTCTCAGTTACTCAGCTCATTTCCAACATGACTATCTAGTTTTTTTTTTCTATCTACTCTATTGTTGCTCCTGTAGTTGTTGTTGTGGTAATATTTTTGTGTCATCCTCTAGTGCTCCATGAAACTAATAGAGATCTAAAATTTTGAATATAGGTGAAATTTACACTCCATCTACTAGCTCAACTTCATAGGCATTTTAGAAATCAGACTTCTAGATAATTTTGGAAGGATAAAACTTCATCTATTTCTTTTTTATGACTTAGCAAGAAATTTCTCTTTTTGAAGGTAGAACATGAACTAATCACTTTGTAAAAATTACTTGACACAATCAAGGTTAGAAGTACCTAAATAGATTTTCTAATCATGCAACCTATCACATAAAATACATTACAAAATTATATGCAGAAAAACCAATAAGTTGCATTATTGAAATTAGTAAATCAACATGCATGTAGGCTTATCTTTGGCTCATTGGCTCCACATGTAGGCTCATAGGATACCATGGGCTTATTACATAAATTTATTAGAAAAAAAATCTTATGAATCTCCTTTCTCCTAACTATTTCTCCCTAACCACTCCCTAACTACCCTTGATCCTCTTCTATGCTTTATTACATGCTTATATATCATATACAATAGTTTGCGGTAGTTTGTGTTGACCTCAAAATTCCCAAGCTAGTGTAACAAGTGTTCCAACTATTGCTTCTTGAAGACGGTCCAAATTTTTGTGTAGACCTATTTAGATGTCATGCAAACCTTTATTGATGTTTCTCCACTTCATATCTACCATGTGTTATCTATTTTTCAAGGTTCAGGAATGCTCTGCATGCTAATGTAATTGATTCTATCCCGAGTTTGTATGAGATGCTCATGCATTAGAACCTTGGTTTTATTTGAAAAATGTACCTCACATGTTTCCAGGTGTGCTTCAAACTATTTCAAATCACTTTTTGAGATCCAACTAGTATCTTCTAGTAGTCTTCCTTCTATTTTTCCAATTATTCCTTGTATTCCTTTTTTTGGGTGATGCACCAGATATGCCAACACTAAGGGATCATAATCTTGCAAAAGGTGTTGTGGAAATTTTCATAAGGGTTGTAGGTAGAAGTTGAGTGGGGATGAGATGAAACTAAAAAAATTCATTAAAAATGCTATTGTAACTTTACTTAGAACATGCTAGTGACATAAACAATTGTTGGAAATATATGTTTGGTTGTCTATTATCATTGATGTCAAACATTGTATGTCAAAGGTTTTTGTGGTTGTTCAAACATTGTGGTATGGATTTCTTCTATACTTGGAGAGACAAGTATGTATTCAAAATAGTGCTAGAATGCAATGAAAGTTAAGTATGAATTCAGAATACAGGAAGACATATATGTATCATGTGATCATGTGAAGATGGTGTTTAACAATGTTTTAGTGTCGCTGATATATCCAAAAGTTTATGAAGTCTAGATGTATGTGGTTCAATGACAGAGAAATAAAATTCTATAGTTCTAATTAATATTGCTACAATTGTGCCTTTTTTTCTATGAAAATTAGGGTTGAAGGTGTGCTAATATTTATGCAGATGGATTGAGGTTTTGGTCTTAGTTGTGGAATTCTCTGGTGATTTGGAAATTGTTCCTAGTGATCTGGAAATTGTGTCATCTAGTGTTGCAATTTTTTTTAGTTGTTGTTATTTCTTGGAAATATGTTGTGATAACTACTGATGTGTATTGTTGGTGTGTGATATTATTCCTAACGTGGCTTGTGGATCTGACCATGGCATGTGAAGGTCCAAATACAATTGGCGAGTTTGGTGGTTCATTGGATAGTATGTTTTTACATGTTTGATATGGAAAATTTGTTTTGGTGATTATGGATATGGTATTGGTATATGTGTAGCACATTCATGTTCCCTCTTTCTTTCTCTCCCAGAGTGGATCATGCTTATTGATTTAGGTTTTTGTTATATATTCAATGTTTATCTCTTATTTGGATGGGTTTGTGCTATATGTGAGCTATGCATTTAATGTTTATCTCTTATCCATTTGGTTCCACTCTTTAATTTGTTCCAGATGCTTCTAACATAGGAAATTATTATATTTTTTTTTCCTTGGACAACTTGTAACTTAATATATAATATCCCTTTGGCATGTTTGACCCTTTTGTAATCTCAAATGATCTATCTTGTATAGAAGTACATTTATTCTTTGGAAAAAAGTAAGGTGAGAAGTAGGTAGATTATGTGTGATCCAATGAATGTCTAATATCAATAGAATAAAGTTTAGTGTGGTGGAGAAGAAAAGGCGATAAATGTGTGTTGCTAAGGTTGACTGTGTTTTATAAGTTATTTAAATTATTAGGAGAATCTCTCTTTATCTTATTTAAAGAGTTGTATGTATGTTATCCCTGAGACAGAGACTTGGGTGTACAAGTTTGTTGTTGTATCTTTCTACTTCGACAGTGAGCCTCTTTTTTCAAGTCTAGAGAAATGAGCTCCTATTTGTATTCATTTTTGTATTGACAGTGAGCCTCTGGTTTCAAGTCTGAAGGAATGAAATCCTACCATCTTTTGTAATTAGACTATATACATTAGTGAATTATATTTATGGGAAAGTTCTTACCATGGTTTTTCCTAGTTTTGGTTTTCCACATATAAAATCTAGAGGTTCATGTATTGTTGGTTCTATTCTTTACTTTAATGTTAATTCATGTGGTGAATATTGGGGTTAGTTAGTGAATCAACATCCAAAGTCTTTTCACCAATTGATATCATATTTTGGTTCCTCTTGAAGAAAATTAACTGCTTGAGGTAGACCTGAGATGGTGCTAAACTTACACTTTCAAGATTTGATATGTGTGTAGACCTTATGGCAAGACATATTGTCAATTAGTGTCAAAACACTTAGTCATTCAGTGTTTCCCAAGTATTCAATGTTTCCCGAGTATACAGTGTTGCCCGAGTGTTCAACATCACCTGACTGTTAAGCATCACCTAAGTGTTTAGCATCATTCGAGTATTCAGCATCACCCGAGTGATAGTTTATCACTCGAGTAGTCTTTTGGACCCGAGTGACATTTTGAAGCCAACGTTTCATATATTGTTAAATATAATTTTTTTTATTGCAATCTGACTTACAAAGTTATTTGTTGGATAAAGATATATATGTAAGATAGTTTGTTTTATCCAATATGCAGAATATAGGAGTAGATAATAAATATGATTATGTGAAGAGTATGTATGCATAAGGCATGCAAATGACAGTTTGATTTAAGTGGAGAAGTGTTTAGGACAACAGAGTCTTATCTATCACATTCAGGTGATCAGTTATATTCAAAGGATCTTATTCAGCAATCATAGTTGCATAGAGAAGATCATCAACTGGTTCATTCTTACAGGGGATTAGAAAAATCCTTTAACAAGGTGGACCTAGTAGTACTTTCTTTAAATATCTTAACCGAGTTGCATTACTTATTTTATTGTACAAAATCCTTTAACAAGGTGGACCTAACAATCCTTTCTATGATCATAACAAGGAAGACCATTAGAATGGGTCATTGTAATCTCTAACAGACTAAATTTATATTGTAGTACTAAATATTGTGCGTATCATCCCCACCCCAGTTTTACTTTCTTTTGGAAGGTTTATAGGTAACCAAATATTATGTTATGTGTTCTATCTGATTCTTTACTTTTAAGTTATATGTATGCAAAAAAAAAGTTAATCTAATTATGGATTAAAAGGATTAAGTTTTATTGGTTCCTAATTCACCCCCCCTCTTAGTCACTAGGCACATCATATAATTCCAACAATTGGTATCAAAGCAATGGTTCTCTTATCAGAATTTTAACAGCTTGAGAAAAGATCAGAGGGTATGGAAACATACAGACTGGAGAAAGCCTTTGAGAATGAAAAGATAGATATTAAAGTGGCCATCGACCAGATCATAATACTTAAGGAGCAACTCTCTCTTCTACTAAAGAGAAGAAAATAATTAGCAGTGTAGATGAATAACAAGAACTATATAGAAGAGAGAATTGAAGAATTTTTCAAAGACAGAAGCTCAGAAGAAGCTGATGCAACCATTGAAGACTTGCTTGCAAAGAATCTAACTTTACATGAAGAAGTTAGAAAATTGAAAAGAGAACAGGAAGTTCACTCAATTAGAATGTGTGAAGTCATGGAAATAAAGAACAAAGAAGAAGATGAAGGAAATATAACACAAGAAGATAAAAGACTGTTGCATACAAGATTAGGAGAAAAAGAAAAAGAAATTCAACACTTATCACTTTAGCAAGCTGATTTGGTAAGTCAACTTAATAATGCAACACAAGATATTGTCAATCTAAGGGCAGAAAATGAAAGACTACAGAATGATCTCAATATTGAAAAGAAAACAAATGAAAGTATGATGAATTCACAAACTAGCATGGATCAAGCAACAGAACTCAGACCTCATGGACATACTGGATTACGTTATACTGAACAAGGTGAATCCTCACAACAAGGAGCTCAAAGGAACAACAAACCTACATGCAATCATTACGGTAAGACATGGGATACATCAAATAAATGTTGGAGCAATGGAAAGTCAAAATTTAATGGTAAATGCTACAGTTGCAAAAAACATGGACATAGAGAAAGTGAATGCAAAGAGAAACCTAAGTTTCAAGGGAAATGCTACAAATGCAACAAACAAAGTCATAAATCTTCCAAGTGTAGAAATAAGAAATGGAATCCTACTCAATAATTAGCCAAGGCAATTTTTGGTTGGGATTACAACACTTGGTACAGATGTTGTCACTGTGGTGAATATGGACACATTGGTGCAAATTGTATGAAGACTCACTTCAGAAAAAGAGATCCTACCAAGAGATTTTATGTGTGCAAGCAACTTAGTTATCTAAGCAAGAACTGTATGAACAAAGAAAATTCAATATTGGTTTTGAGAATGGTAAAGCCAAAGTCTCTGAAATCAAAACTCAGATGAGAAAGCAATGGGTAAGGAAATCCTTAGATAATTCAGATCAAAGAAATGAAGGATATAATGACACCCTAAACAATGAGATGGGTGGATCTATCATTACAGAATAGGAAAGTAAGGAGATGACTAGAACTATGCAATACAAGCCATCCTACATCAGTTCCAGATAAGCAATACAATCCATATCTGCATATTGATGTATGAGGACATATTGTAGTTAAACCCGAGTCAGAATGTTAGTTACACCCAGTCACTCTAGCTCACCCGAGCTGAGTCGAGCAGTATTGATAATTGGAAAGTTAGTTTCACCTGAGCTTCTGAGTGAATCTTGAAGAAACACCCGAGTCAAGCCAGCTGCTATGTACAAATCATTTAATGAAATACTCTAACGGTTGAAAATCTCTTATATATGAAGAATTGTAAAGAGTATTGCTTACAAAGCTTTCAATTTACAAGTCAATTTAGAGCCCTTAGCAAATCAGTGCAAATTCATGATTGAAAGTGGAGTTTGATCATTTTGTCTGAGCAATATGGCATCCACTTCCAGTAGCAAGGTCAAGAAAGGTTCTGAGATGCTAGTAAGGAATGCAATTTGTGATCCTCCAGTGTTCAAGCTTCATGCGGTAGTTATAGAGGAGATAGAACCGATGGGAGCTCATTCCCTAATTCCTCCAAGAGTGTTAGTGGTAATGACACATCTAATGCAATTCTAGAATTATTCCATACTGATCTATGTGGACCCATGAGGAAAAAGAGTTATTATGGAGATAGGTATTTCATTCTCTTTGTTGATGATTATTCTAGAATGATGATAGTTATGTTCTTAAAAGATAAATCAGAAGCATTCAAGGTGTTTAAATGGTATAAGGCTATGGTAGAAAAACAAAGTGATAAAAAATTAAAATGCTTAAGGTTAGATAGAGGAGGGGAATTTATTTAAGATGAATTCACTAATTTCTGTAATGAGCATGGAATTAAACGACAAGTTTCTGCACCAAGAACACAACAAAAAAATGGAATTGTTGAGAGAAGAAACAGATCAATTGTCGACTATGCAAGAACATTGATGATTGAGAAAAGAATCACTCAAATTTTTTTGAGGGAAGCTATCAGTACTAATGTCTACACATTAAACAAAATACAATTGAAAAAGGACACAAAGAAGACACCCTATGATCTTTGGTATGGTTACACACCCAATGTAAGTTACTTCAAAATCTTTGGTAGTCAATGTTATATTTTGAAGGATGATAGAAACTGAAATCTTGACCCCAAAAGTGATTAAGGTATCTTTCTAGGGTATTCCACCAAAAGAAAGGCTTATAAATTTCTTAACAAGTCATCTAATAAGATCATTGAAAGTGAAAATGTAAAGATAGATGAATTTATAGAAAATAATGATAAGGAAAGAAGAAGAGAACTAGAGGACTACAACAGGTTTGTTTATACTGAAGAACCTGACACTCTACCTGAGCAACAGTGTATCGCTCTCAAGAAAAAAAACATTGCACCTGAGCATCAGGCTGCAATTACCAAAAATTAGGATAATACTCAAGATGATGTACCAAGTGATGAAAATCAAAATGAAGGTCAAGAAGATGATCAGAATGATGGACAAAGAGCTGAACCAAAACTTGCCAAGTATGTCAGAATAAATCATACACAAAATCAAATCATAGGAGACAAGAAGACTGGAATGAGAACAAGAAGTAAGTCACTAAACCCTAGATGTTTACTTTGTGATTTTGAGCCTAAATCTGTTAATACTGCACTTGAGAATGAAGAATGGGTCAGTGATATGAATGAAAAAATAGAATAGATTGACAAGAACATTAGATGGACACTAGTACCGAGACCTAATGACAAGAATGTCATCGATACCAAATGGATATTCATAAACAAGCTGAATGAGACTGGAGAAGTCAAAAGAAAAAAAGAAAGGTTAGTATGAAAGGGGTATTGCACAAGAAGGTATTGATTATGGAGAAACATTTGCACCCATTGCTAGACTAGCAGTAAGAATCCTATTTGCTTATTCTGCATTCAAAGGATTCAAGGTATACCAGATTGATGTCAAATCTACATTTCTAAATGGAATACTAGAAGAAGAGGTATACATTAAACAACCAGAAGGGTTTGTTGATTCAGACAAGAGGAACATGGTATGTAGACTACATAAAGCCTTGTATGGATTGAAACAAGCACCTAGAGCCTGGTATGAAAGAATTCACTCCTATCTCATTAGCATTGAATTTGTAAGAACAAGTGAAAATAGAAATATATACTTAAAAGAAGATACCAATGGTAATATTCTGATTTCTGAAATATTTGTTGATGATATCATTTTTGGGGGAAATGAAATGTTATGCAAATACTTTGCTAATGAAATGAGCAAAGAATTTGAAAAACCTATATTTGGGGAGATCAAATTATTTCTTGGTCTACATATTCTTCAACAAGTTGTAGGCATATATATCACTCAGTACAAATGCATCAAGGAAGTGCTTAAGATATTCAAGATGGAAGATTCCAAGCCAGTTGGAACACCTATGGCTACTGGATGAAAGATGACAAAAGAAGACAAATCAAATGAGGTAAATCAGACCTTGTATAGATCAATGATTGGAAAACTAATGTATGTTATTCATACCAGACTAGATATAGCACATGTAGTTGGAATAGTTGCAAGATTCTCTACTAATCCCAAAGAATCACATATGATTTTCGTCAAGAGAATTCTAAGATATTTGAAGAACACCGAGGACTATGGCTTATAGTATAAAAGAGAAGGTAAATTTAAGCTACAAGTCTATACAAATGCTAATTGGGCTGGAAACATTGATGACCAAAAGAGCACAAATCGAGGAGCATTCTTCATGGGTGACAGACTTGTCATATGGATCAGCAAGAAGCAAGGATGCATCTCTCAATTTACTGCAGAAGCAGAGTATGTGGTTGCTTCTACAAATTGCTCCAATATTGCATGGATCAAACAATTTCTAGAAGGTATGAATATGAATATTCTTGAACCAATGATTATATATTGTGATAAAACCAGTGCAATTAACATTTCAAAGAATCCATTCATTCATGCTAAGACTAAGCATATTGCTATCAAGTATCACTATCTAAGAGAACAAGTGCAAGAAAAGGAGGTGATGCTGGAATATGTTCAATAAAAGGAACAATTAGCTTATATATTCACCAAGCCATTACTGAAAGATACATTTGAGTACATAAGATAGAGACTAGGGGTACAACCCTTGTCTATCAGCTAGTAAAGCTGACTAGGTGACTGCATCAGCCTACACACAATTAGAAGATCAGTCATGTTGATGCAAGCACCAAGATGAACAACGACAGATACATCTGTACATAGAAAGGTACAAATCCACACTGAACACTAGAGTCAATGTATTGTTGATGGATAGGGAAATTCAAGGAATATATTATATAAAGGGATGGAAGATTATATAGTAGAAAATCATTTGGCATTGTTGTCAAAGGGAGAGAGATTCTCATTATCAAAAGGAGATATCATTATCAAAGGGAGAGAGATTCTCATTATTATAAGGGAGAGATGATCTCATTATCAGGAAAAGATTATATCATTATCCATAAAGAGAAGTTCCTAAGAATCAAAAGGAAAATTTAATCTTTATCCATAGGGAGAGATTACATATGAAATATCCATCTAAGGGAGAGAAGTAAAAAAGGGAGAGAATACATACAAAGGGAGAGACTGCTATCAAAAGAAAAAGAGATTATCAAGAAGAGGAACAGTCAAGGCAGAGCACATATTAGAATAGAGACAGAAGCTACTACATTTATCTAGTAAAGGGATTGAATATTGAAGAACCCACTCTGCAAGAAACAAATCTAAGATATTTGAGCTTACAAAGAGCCAGATATTTGTAATAGTTACAATAGGAAAGATTGATGAAACTGATGAAGAACAACTTCATACAGTCCTAATTAATCAAGCTGATAAAAGAGCTAAAGATTTCTATGGACATCGAGCAACAGAGCACAACATCATCGAGAAGAAAAAAAAGTGGAGCAAAGGCATTGAAAAGATATATTGATCAGAATGGTTTAATGAGCTTACAATAGATTTGAAAATGTACAAGTATAAGTTGTATATGTGAACATATTATTTATTGTTTCAGTTTAACCATTGATTAAGAAAGTCTCTTAACCGAGAAGGATTTGAAGATCCTTTCTATATTGAGATACATCCTAAGGAGTATCAAAAATTTTGATCATGAAGATAGGATGAGATGCCAAATACCATTTGACAAACTACACTGGGTTTGGTCATAGAAGGTAGCATAAAGATGCCTGATATCAAGTGACAAACTAATATTTTAAATCCTCTAAAAAGGTCACACCTAGCAGTGTGTTTGTAACCTTTAACAGGGTTGGCTCTTCACTGAGCTCGCTTCAAAAGAGTGAAAATTTTGGGTTAACGATCCCAAGTGGTTTTTCCCTTAACAGGGTTTCCACATTGAAAAACCATGTGTTTATGAGTCATTACTTTAGTGTTTTTCATTACACATAACTAATATGGATTGATAGGTATACACTAAGATATTTACTTTTTTTGATAAATGAAAGACTGCTATTCGGTAAACATAAAGAATAAGGTTTAAAAGATAACTCTGAGCAGTAGTTATTTGATATGATTATTTGAAGGCATACATCTTGTAGGACTAAAGCTAACTAGAGGATTAATATTATGGTACTAAGTTTTTGGGTTGATTTATTGGAATATTTTTGAGGCCACTGATTCACCCCCTCCCCCCTCTTAGTTATTTCTAACACTATAATCATAGGTAATATATCCATACTTATTGCAGTTATAACAATATTCATCAAAAGTACTTACTTTGTTTATCGATCTGCTCCTACATACATTATAGTATGACCTACCTTATGACAATTGAAACACACAGGTTTGTAGGGTTTCTTACCAGAGTTTCTTTGTGTTACCTTGGTGGAAACTTTCCTTTATCTTTATCTCCTTTGTTTCACAAGAATCACCAACTTCAAAAGTAGTATTACCGATGTATCCAAGGCTTATGGTCTCTTTTATCCTTCTTTGATTCCTTATCTACTCATCAAGTTTTTCAGTGCTCTCATTGAATTTCTTTAGAAGATCAATAGATTTCTTCAATTCTTCTTTCAGTTTCTCATTCCCATTCCTCAAATTCTCATTCTGCCTTATGGATTCTTGAGTCCCTTCAATGGTCTCTTGTAGACTTTCATTTTTCTCATGTAAATATCCATGCAATGTACCAACCTCTTGTTCATATTTGAAAAGCTCATCTACTTTATCTTTAGGGATTTATATTTTTCTTTTAGGGCTTCTTTTACAATTGTCTTTTCTTCCTCAGATGCATTTCTTTCTTCCATTTCTTCACCCAACCTGATTGACAAAGCTTCTAGTTCTCTCTTGATGTTCTTCTTTTCCTTATGTAGCAACTCATTCTCTTGTGAAAGTTCTTCCAAGGCTGCTTTAGATTCATTAGATCCACTTTGCTTAGATAGTTTCTTAATGTAGTCTTGACTCTCAGTTATTTTATCAACAAGATCTTGTCTTTTGACTCTTGACTACTTCAGTTGTTTCTTGGATTCCTCAATTAACAATCCAACTTCTTTGAGTTTCCTATTGTGCTTCAAAAAACCCTCCATATTTTCCTTAAGGATCCTCCCTAAGTTGTTAGGCTTCTTCAAGGGAACAAGGCTCTAATAATTGTTAGTCTTTAAAGGAATTGAGATGGGGTGTTAATAAGTGCAACCACAAATCTATAGCTCTTCTTTAATAGAGTCCACAATACCCAACATGCAAATGAAAATACTATGTATAAACTTAAAAAGTAAAGAATTCACACAATGTAGACTCAACACACAAGATTTTTCCCTTATAAACCCTTGTTAGAGGGAGAAACCCATATGTAGAATGGTATCCACAAATTTTACTAGTGCACCAAATAAATCTTCCCTGTTAGGAGAAATTTCAAACACCTTGTTAAGGGCTTACCCGGTTAAGAGTATCTTAAGCCCAGTTAAGAGCTATACAAGTCCTGTTAAGAACTACCTTGTTAAAGGATTTTAAACTCCTTCTAAGAGTTACCTTGTTAGAGGATTTATGCTTCAGATCATGTTAAATATCCTACTCACCCTATTAGCAGTGACCTTGTTAAAGGATTTAAGTTGAAAACCTGTTAGGGCCTGCCCTAAGAAATATCCAAGAATAACTAATCTAAAAATGTCACTCTTTGTCTGATAGATCCACTTCAATTCAGCTCACAACACCGCCTTAAGAATCAAAGAGCTTCATACATTCAAAATCACTTACCTCTTCATATAAACATCACCATACCAACCCTAAATCTCAATCTCATCCTTCTTTTATAACAACTTTATCAAATTCATCCTTTTTCCCTAAAACATTTTACCCACTGACATAAAACTCAAATCTAATCACCCCAAAATGCATTGGTAAACTCAAAAAATTCAACACAATATTAATCAGGTCACAAACAATTATTTACAAACATTAAATAGATTGGGGAACTATTCTGACCAAACTTGCTATGTGTGTCTCTTGTTCTTCGAGACAATGTTGCTTGAATCCTCAATAACTTGCACATATCTTCAATCTAGATGATATAATCATAGACATAGTGTTATATGCCTCTATAGATAATAAATATATGATCACACACCTTAACTTGATCTCCAACTCCAGCTCCATTCGGATGTTCCTTACATTATATCTTCTACCTGATTGACTGAACCCATAGTCGTTTCTTCAATTAGATCTTCAACACCATCGGTAAAACTGGTCTCTTGACTCCAATACATCATGTTTCTAGAAAATACAACACCACAATACATTATCATGATCAACACTCAGATCATTTTTACCAAGTTCCAACACCTTATTGTATTTTTTTGTTTCCTTGGCCGAATTGTAACTTAAATTGTAATATCCCTTTGGCTTGACTGAACTTGTTTTAATATCCAATGATCTATGATGCAAAGTGGAGCCAAGTAGTGTTGGAATTTATCCCAATCACAAAATTATCAATCCTCCTATCCCTTAAGCCACAATAGGATAACTCTTGGATCCTTCTTTCTAAAGACCCTTTAGGGCATTCATCTAATTCTTCTTTAAGTTTGTTCAACTCCCTATAGAGTCACGTGCATTAAACACCAGACAATTATAGCCGAGCACATAAGGGATTATCAACTAGGAATTTGACACCAGACAAACTCCTCTCCATATTTCCTTATGTATTCCTAAAAATAACTACCCCTACTTTTATTCCTCCCATGGTCATGAGATTCCACTAGTGGGGTTTCAAGTTAGGGGCTCATCTTCAGAACCAAGGTTTTGGAGGGCTTCAATGACAGTCTATGCAAAAATGGTGATTTCTCTCTCCAATCTCCAGAAAACCAAATCAAAACAATTGAATTTTAACCATGAAACAAACTACCATGCCACCATGAAGAAACAACACTCCTTTCAATCCAAATTCAACATGGATGGTATGAAAACATAGACAGTTATACATAAAAAATAGATTTTATTTCATTCAAGTTTACCACCAATCAATACATTCATGAACAAATAAAAGGATTTCATCATTCCTTTTCTTATACATCCTCAACCAAACATCCACAATTGATTATCAAACCATTATGGCCATTGGAGAGGTTGTAAAACCTTTTTACCAAAAGTTGCAAAAGTTGCTAAGCAACTTTTTGCAAGAGTGCAACATTTTTGCAATTTTTTATGTCCAAACTCTCTAGGACCCCTAAAGAATTATAAGGAGTACATTTTCACTCCAAATCACCTAAGACACCTAAAAACAATAAAAACTATAAAAATATTTCCCTTTGACCAAGTTTGACCACAAGGCTTATAAGTGCACCTTGAGTCAACTAGTCTTACAATTGGGCTTCATTACATCAAACATGATCCAATGATCCTCAAGGCATCTTAGGCCTTTCAAACACATATATTACATATTATGAGGGGTGTTCCTAAACCATACTCCCCTAGCTTTGAAATATCAATTTCCTACTTTAGAGGAACTCCTTCAATGTGGTACCATGCTTGTTTATGATCTATTCATCCATCCATGTGGCATCTAGATCAGGTAAACCTTTCCATTTTATTAGATAGTACTTATATGTGTTTCTCTTAGTCTGTTTGATAACCTTGATGTCTAAGATCTTTTCCAATTGCATTTCTTGGCTCAGAGGGAGATCCTTAATCCATTCAACCTGTTCATCTACATCATCCTGCAAAGAAACATCATAATCCACATCACCCTAGAAAGGAGTGAGATTAGATACATTGAAAATTGCAAAAATAGCAACAGTAGGAGGGAGGGATATTTCATAAGCATTTTATCAAAATTTGTGGATGATTTGGCAAGGGCATATCTTCCTCATTTCCAACTTTGTGTTTTTCCCTTTTGGTATCCTTCCCTTCTTAAGGTATTCCCATACTTGGTCGCTCACTTTGAAAGTGACATGTCTCATGTTTAGGTCTGCTTGGACCTTATACTTCTCTATGTTAGATTTCAATGTAGCTCTGACTTTCTCATGTACTTGTTTGATCAAATCTTCTATTTCCTCCCCTTGTGCACTTACCTTGTAGGAAAACCTTCTCTAGGAATTGGATTGGCTTTGGGAACCTATTTTGATGTACTTGCTTCAATAACCAGGTCTAATTAGCCCTATTAGGTCTTTGGTCCATGTATGTGTTTGGGAAGCACAAAGTTGGAGTTAGGGATCAATTCTTTGGAGTTTGGTATATCTCTCAAAAGGGTATTCAAAATTTTGGGATTTCAAAGTAATCCTTTGGAAGTTATAAAGTTAGAGTTGGAAAACCCCATTCCTAGGGCTACTACCCAAGCCTGTCCTACTAGGCCTAAGAAGTCAGTTTGGTACTTGTAATCAATAGGACTTTGTGGAAGTTTTCCAATGGTCTTAACCTACATACATATGGTTAGTAAAACCTCTATCTACTCCCTATGGTGAATAAAAAATGTATTGTGCATTGGTTCATGTGAATGAAGAGGTCATTGTGAGGAGTTTTTGACTTGAAGTTTGGGACACAAGGTCTAGTGTGGTTGGATTGCTATGAAGAAATTCTAGCATGAAGAAGAGAGTTTAAGAAACTTAAAGAATAATAAGATTAATTCCCTAAAGGGCCTTTAGAAATAAGGATCCAAGAAATACCCTATTGTAGCTTAAGGGATAGGAGGATCGATAGTTTGTGATTGAGATCAATTCCAACACTACTTGGCTCCACTATGCTTCAATCTAACTTGTATATAAGTAAATTTTATAATTTGGAAAATAATTATGGTGAATCAAATCGATTTTGTGCAAACCAATGAAGATCTACAATCAGTAGAGTAGAGTTTAATGAAAGTGGCAGAGAAGAAAAGGCAATAATCGTGTGCTGCTAAGGTTGACAGTGTTGTTTAGGTCAATTGAATTATTAGAAGAATCTCCCTTTATCTTTTGTAAATAGTTGTACTTATCTTATCCTTGGGACAATGAGTCTTGTGTCCACAAGTTTGTTTTTGTCTCTTGATACTTTGATATTGAGCTTATGTTTGCAAGTCTGGAGTAGTGAGCTCCTATGTATTCATTTTTGTATTGGCAGTGAGCCTATGGTTGTAGGTTTTAAGTAGTGAGCTCCTACCATGTTTTGTAATCAAACTATTTACATCATTAAATTATCTTTGTGGGCAAGTGCTACCGTTGTTTTTCCTATTTTGGGTTTTCCACGTATAAAATTTGGGGGTTTGTGTGTTACTGGTTATGTTCATTACTTTCTTATTAATTCATGTGGTGAATATTGAAGTTAGTTAGTGTGATTTTGATTTTACTAATTCACGCCCCTCTCAACATCCAGAGTGTGTTCAACAACAAAAATAATTTAAATAAACCACAAACAATGCTTTCAAATAATACAAAAATAACACTGATCCAAATTATGGATTCAAAATATAATACTTGGTGTATGACCTATAGTAATATGGATTTGTTTCAAAAACATCAAGTTCAAAAAATATGTATGCTAACCAAAAAGTAGTTTGTTTCATTTCAAAAACATGTTTATACAACTTACAAGAGATCCCAAGGGTCACCAAATCCCCTTGGAAGTGAAAATGAATAGATGGATAAGATTTAATACAATAAAAAACCAAAAATTATCAAAATTCTATATGTATTTTTAGTCCAACTTCGAAGAGTCATAAATTTTTGCTTGGTACACAAAATCACGAACCACTTAAACTATTGGGAGAATCTCCAAGAGCTCTAGTTTTAGTCCCTTAACACATGCCTTTGGAAAATCAATTTAAAGGACCAACATAATTTTTAAACCAAAATTCTTATCCGAAGACCTCTAAAATTGTAATTTACTAGAACCTAAAAAATATCAAAAAAATAGATTTTTAATATTTTCTATTACCCTTTTTCTGCCTACTCCATCTAATCTATCTTGGATCATTTTCTGATTAAACACTCAATCAAGAATGAAAATAAATACATTTCTAAGATAACATAAATCACTAGATGTGCCAAGTAGTGGGCCCTACCTCCTTAGTACATTTGATGATGAAGTACAAATATCTTTCTACAATGATTCAATCATAAAGATGTTCTTTTATTTATCAAAATTGATTCAACTCAATTCAATAATCAACATACTATAATCTTCCCTGGAGTTGAGATATATACAACTCCAATATATAATAGCTACATACAAAAATTAATTATTTGTTTGGGCCTGCGACCACCAAACTAAACATTATTGGCGCACATGAAACCTTATTTTCCAGACATACAATAAAATGGTTTTCTCATAACTATTGGTGTAATTAATTAATCACTAATTATACTTTACTTAAGCTTACTTAGGATAATACATAAGTAGTAGTTTGCATTTGAGACACTTAGGTGTTTGCACCTTTATTTGCACATGTTGTAGGAGAAATTCCACTTTAGTTGATGATATTTGTTATCATATTCCACTTTATGTGTTGTCTCCACCTTTAGTGCATTTATCACTTTATCATCCTCCACATGTTGCACATACTTCATTGCACAATGGAGGATGATCCACCTTTGGTGGACATGTGCTTCCACCTTATGTGGGTGATAATTTATCTTCTCTTTATCATGGTCTCTTATTTCCTTGCCTATATAAGTAGGTGCATCTATGTTGTACTCATCTCTTATGTTTTTACCTATTACAATAGAGTATTTTGCATCTTTTCTATTTCGTACTCATCTCTCATCGGTCTCTAGTTCTTGGGTCATTCATTGCTATATGTAAATTATTACATGATATCAAAGCAATTATTACATGGTATTAGAGTCATTGGATCGCCATGGTGTAGTCATCATTGGAGAGATCTTGGAGCATTCATGGTTGGCATCCTTGCATATTTGAGGAGAAACAATTTTTAGGATCACCCTATGTTAGATCCAACCTCATCATTATGTCTAGGTGGTTATTTCAGTAAATTTTGACTATAAACACAACCATTTTTAATGAAAGTTGTTTTTGAGGCAAAAATAAATAAATTTAGCAGACAGATTGTACAACGCTACCTGTGCAGTGATATGAATGCATTTATTAAAAAAAATCCATGCAATTTTTAAAATACTTTTGTAGTATTTATTTTTGATAAATCGAATCAAAATATTTTTTTTCAGGAGGGTCCACAGACCCCTTCATCCCATATTCACTTTTTTCACAGTTGGGTATTCAATTTTTGTAGGGTTCATACCCTACACAACAATCTGGACCCTACCACCTCTTTCCTAGAATCTCCCAGCCACACAAGGCATGCATTTTGATGCAGTGCCAAGGTAAGAGAATCCCCAAAGGAGATGTCCAACCTTGCTTCCAGAGTCAAGACATCGGAAATCATAGACAATATAGAGATAAAGATCAACGCAATAGTTTTATTTGTCATCAACAGGAAATTACATTCAACATGTCAGGTTGTAAGGCCTTCTCGGTTATGACCACATACATAGATCTTCTGCAAGCATCAAGCCATATATCTTTTTCCAATTACAAAACTCACCACCAAACTCTACCCCAAATTCTTAGATCTAACACCTAGATCCCTTCTATAATTGGCTTCCCAAAACTAAGAACAAAACACTTTATTTATACGAGAGGCAACTGAAAAGGTCAGCCTAAAAGATCCACAAAAATCCAGCATTGCAGAAACCAATGACCCAGATTTAGGTCCACCCAATCCCCAATGAGAGATTCAACATAAATTCTATGACCTAAATTAAATGCACATGTCAGCCAATAGATCTAACAAAAATAAAACCCACTCAGTGAGACATCTAACCAAGCAACATAAACCCACTTGGTGAAAGCACCAAGTAGAAAATACTCAATTGGTGAAACCAAGCCAACACAAGTAACCAAGTTCAATCGGTGAACCAAAATAACCTTCAATCAAGCACTCTAAGTAGTTACTGAGAAGTTTACCAAAATTCTCCACCTAGCTACCAAGCTCAAAACAAACATATTTTTGGTTGATACAATATTTCTAAGAACCTGGGATTCTCCTGCATCAGACACCCCAGGTAAGAAAATATTCCAAGTAAGGAAATCATGAACATGTGATGGGAATCAGAACATGTATCCCATATGTGTTCTTAACCCATACTTCCTCTTATCCTTCAGCCTAGACTATCTTCACTCTGCCCACTGTTTCATCCTGCAAGTTCACCTACCCTGCACTCTTCTTAGGTCTCATATCTACAACTAACAGTAACTGACCTCAACTATCCTCTGTCTTCTTCTGCTCTCTTAATGTTCTTTTGATACCATAAGTACTTCGCTGAACCACATCTTCACTAGGCCTAATGATCATATTCTTTTTCAACTCGGTATCCTCTGAATCCTTATGTCTAATAAGTGCCACAATCTATTGTATCACCTTAGTTAGAAATGTCAATTGTTTCTTAATCTCTACAAATTCCTCAGAGATGTCACTCTCCTTAACTCTTTCCTTCAATTCATCCTTCATTTTACTCATATGAATAGGTTCATCAACTCTACCAATATCAATTGGACAACATCTAATGACTCCACATCTTCCATCTCTTGATTCCTATAAAGGTATCAGTTAATACTCAGATCCTCCCTTCCTTACCACATAGGTATTAGAATGACCATCAAACATAGTATGTCTATCAAATTTCCAAGGTCTTCCAAGCAATAGGTGACAAGCATCCATAGACAACACATCACATAATATCTCATCATGATAAGCCCCAATATTAAAATTAACTAGGAATTGCTCTTCAATCCTAACCTTAGACACATCTTGTATCTAACTAATCTGATAAGGATTAGGATATTTCCTCCTTTCCAACTTCAATTTACTAACCATCTCTTCTGAAGCAAAGTTCTCAGAATCGGCACCATCAATTATAACATTACATACCTTATCCTTGCACCTACATTTGGTTCTGAACAAATACCTTCATTGCACTGGTTCATTAACACATGCAACCAATCTTCTAGTGATAAGAACTTTACCTTCTTCTACAACATACAATGTACCTTCCTCTGTAGTCAATGCAACTTTGATAACACTTGATGTAGTGCCAAGGTAAGAGAATATCCAAAGGAGATGTCCAACCTTGTTGCCAGAGTCAACACAACAGAAATCACATCAAACATAGAGATAAAGATCAACACGATAGTTTTATTTTTCATCAAAAAGAAATTAAATTCAACATGTCAGGCTATATGGACTTCCCAATTATGACCACATATAAAGAAATAATACTAATATTTATCACAAAGATCTTCTGCAAGCATCAAACCATATACCTTCTACCAATTACACAACTCACCACCAAAATCTACCCCAAATTCTCAGAGAAAACACCTAGATCCCTTCTAGAATTGGTTTCCCAAAACCAAGATAATATCACTTTATTTATACAAGAGGCAACCAAAAATTTTGGCCTAAAAGATCCACAAAAATCCAGCATTGGAGAAACCAATGAACCAGATTTAGGTCCACACAATCCCATATGAGAGATCCAACATAAATTTCATGACCCAAATTAAATGCACATGTCGGCCAACAGCTCTAATAAAAATAAAACCCACTTGGTGAGACAACCAACCAAGCAACATACACCCACTTGGTGAAAGAATTGAGAAATAGAGATGCACTCGGTGAAACCAAGCCAACACAAGTAACCGTGTTCAATCGGTGAACCAAAAGAACCTTCAACCGAGAACTTTAAGTAGTTACTGAGTAGTTTACCAAAATTCTCCAACCAGCTACCAAGCTCAAAACAAACATATTTTTGGTTGATATAGGATTTCTAAGAACCCAGGATGCTCCTGCATCACATTTTGGCATTCTTCTTTGCATACTTTCCACCTCTTTTGACACCTAAGAAAATTTCATGCCATCATAGGACACGACTTCACTGTCAACCAAACCACCAAATCGTATTTGTGAATAAATATGTCCATTTACGTATTTAAAGGAAAAGAGTATTTAAGTGACACAAATATGTGATTATTATTCCAAACCTATAAAATTCAGTTCACAAGCTCACCATCATCGTCAACATACAACAAAGAAATCAAACAATTCACTTTTTCTTGGCTTCATATCCACAACTCAATTGAAATCGATGAGTTTTTTCCAATATAAATCACAAAAAAATTATTTTGGGATGGATGTGGGACAATCAATTCCCAAATGCACACACAACATCTAAGGTTTGGAATTCTACATTTTTTTGTCCCACATTGTCTCACAAGTATGGTAATTAGCATTTTATATAGCACTTTGCGCACAATCAAATACAAAGTAGACAATCTATTTTGGTTTCAATGATAAAAGCATGTGGGTGTCACTTCACCTCATATGATCATAGGTTAGAAATCTCATTTTTCCAAAGTGGACATGTTGTCTAGTCTAAGTCAGGCATGTGAGAGTTGCACAGAGAGAAACACAATCACCTACAATGTACAATGATCATCAACATGTGTCAGAGTGATGTTAATGCAAAATACATACTTGGAGTAAAATAATGGAAAAAGGACTCACATTACATTGAATTGGGGTACCATCTGATCTAAATTCTCAAGTTGAATGTCTCACTAAAAATACTATGGCTCTTGGAACATCGAGAAATTTATTTCACTTGATCTCATTTTTCACATTGATAAGTGTAAGACAATCAAAGAGGCTTGGGACAAACTTGCTAACTTCTATGGAAAGTTTGATGAGTTCAGAGGCTATAGATTAGACAATGATCTCACAAAATTGTATCCTGATAATTTTGACACCATCCAAGACTATGTAACCAAAGAAAATGATCTTAGAGAAGAGCTAAAGGATTGTAGTATAAAAATTAAGGATACACAATTGGTTTTCAAATTATTCGACAAGCTTTCAATGGTTGACTGGTAGTTCATACACCAAAACATATTTTGATGCACTCACAGGAATAAAGATGCAAGAACAAGATGAGAGGAACCTCCTTACAGAAATTTGGTGAGAATGCATGCAATAACAGAATATAGAGCAATAGCAGAACTCAGAATGAATCTATTGATCTCGGGCCACTTCGAGGGGGTAACCTCCTTTGAGCAAGCTCAATACAATAAATTCATCGGTATCCAGCAAAGGCCTCAACCTACTCTTATATACTAAGTACGATCTAGAAAAGTAATACTACCTATGCA
>MU226990.1:1445035-1469538 GCA_018584345.1 Thuja plicata
GAAAATATGAATTTAATCTAATATGAATCTAATCTACATGAATATCCATGGATGCAAGAAGAAGAAGACAAGAAGATAGAGAAGTTGCAATATCCAAGCTTGAGTGCTCAAATTATCCTCCAAAATTACTCTCCAAACCTGCAACAAAACAATACAAAAAAAAGTGGGATCCTAAATGAGAAGGAGAGGGCTCCTTATAAAGAAAAGTGAATGATTGAGATTAAGAGGCAAATAGAAATGAGCAATGGTGGAGATTAAATCTTGGTTGATCCATGTGCTCATTAAAGCAAAAAGCCCACCACTTAGAAAGATGTGATAAATAAAGGATTTTTATTTAATTTATTTCCTTTTTCAACTAAGAAGAGCTTTAAGTGGGGATTTTTATTTATTTAATTAAAAGAGGGGTTTTCTTTTAATTAAATAAATTAGAAGAATTTTATTTAATTAAATGGGAGGAATTTAATTTAATTAAATAAGATGAATTTAATTAAAAGGGAGATTAAATCTTTTAATTAAATAAAAATGATCAAACCTTAGGAAATATTGAAATAATTGAATTAATTACGATTTGATCAAGGAAATTGATTTGAATTGAAAATGTTGCAAAGCATTGATTCAGGAATTTGATAAATTGATAAATGGGGCCCATAGTCTAGGCAACCATTTTAGGGTGCATACATTTGCCCCTCTTTATAAGGCCTACAACTTCATGAAAGATCTCCATCTAACTAACATGTGGTGGGTAGATGATTCTATTTTTTGTAGTACCTCAACTAATTATGTAGCACTTGCTATAAGTGAGTGACAAGAGGTGCAAAACATACTCAACAAGTGAAACAACCATAGAGGCATTCTATTGTTCTTGAAAAATGATTAGCTCAAAGGAAGAATGCCAATTATTGCATTTAAAAAAAAAATCCTTTTTTTCTTATTTTTTCATTTACTAGTTTTTTTTATCATTTTTTTTATAACGAAAAGTGGTTGTTGGAAAGCCAATTTTAAATCACTCGTCACTAAGTGACACTATAAAAATAGTTTTCACCACTAAATGTTTTTTCAACTACAATCTACCAAAAACTAGTTTCCAAATTGTAGTTCTCAAACAATGCCTGAAGGTTTTCATTGTTAGAAACTATTGCTTTTTCTTTTTCATTTCAATTCTTTTTCATTTTTCTATGTTTTTTCATTTTTTTTCTTTTGGAAAATTGCATATAATGACCAAAGAAAATGAAACTCTCACATGGATGTTGAAGTGATACCATCCAAATCTTGGAATTTCTTTTGAAGCCCTTTCGATGAAATTCATCATTGAAACTGGTTGCATCTACAACTTGAAATGATGACCAAAACGAAGAAATGTACCTTCATCAAGATTGATCATGCATCGTCATAGAACAATATTGTTACAATAAATATTAAGATCATCTAGCTCAACCACTACATTTGAATTCTACTAGAATACATACCCAATCACTTAGTTGAAAGAACTACTTACAATAGAGGCAATCTTCCAAAGATAAGTAAATGTGGTGAAACACTAATGGTAGTGTCTCAACGGATCCATATAGATTTTATAAAAGTAGATGAATCAATCCTTATGATGAAGTTCAATTATCTTCATTAGAATGTGTACAAGATCCTTGTTCATGTCTTCAAGTTGTCTCTAGATGTGTGGCTTTCCAAGAACATGGTACTACAAGATTCGTTGTTCTTACCCCAAGTTTCATACTATCTTCCACATGGTATGGCATCAAGGAGAGTACAAAAGAGAAATTGTGTCCATGGATATTGAACACTTTTTTTCAAAAATCCTTTTGTGATCACCAAGAGTGAAGCACAAAGGGAACTTGTTTTTCACCATCTGGTTAACAAGGCCAACATAATGTATCTTTGGATGATCATGTAAAGAAGCATCATCAATTGGTACTGGTGCAAAAGTGTTGGTCACCACGATAAGAAACCTATAACCAAATTCTCACAACCAACAATATCAAGAATAGTAATGCAATATCATCCATTTAATAACTTCACTATGATAATTAATGTATTTATTAGAAAATTAATGGTAAATATTTGATAATAATAAAGTGGATGAATATTATTACAATGAATGCATGTATGGATAGAATATCAATGCAATGAATATCTTGATTTGGTCCAAAGATCATAGATGTAGTTTTATTAGAAGCACCAATGAAACAATCAATGAAGACATTATCAATGATCAACCAATGATTTCTAAAATTCAAGGGATTCCCCCCAACTTAACTTCTTACTCCAAGATCATACTATCATTAAGATAATCCAAAGAATCAAAGAATCAAGATATATATATATAGTATGGTCATTTATGTATTCGAACTCATCTAATTGTGCTTGATCATAAAATGAACTATTTGTGGACCTAAATCAACAAGGGTGTGAGGAATAACCATTTAACCATAGGCCTCCAAAGATCTACATATTTGATTATAAATATAATTATTAATGATAGATCTTGTAAGATTTCATACTTCATTTCACACAATTCTTGAATCATTAATGCATAAAATTCAGCTTTTCTAATCGTAAGATTAAATTCAACACACACCATTATGAGTTCGATGACTCAAATTGAAATGTTTCATTATGCTTGTGAATGTCTTTTAGATTTTGTGATTCACTAAGTATATAAGAAAAATTAAATTGATTATTATTCAATTGATCATATTGTTCTTCTAATTTAATCAAATCAAAATCACATTCTTCAAATTTCAATTGTGGTTCACCAATTTCAAGCACGTTGTTGAAATGTAAAGTGATCCTTGGATTTGCATTATTACATGTAGTTTGAACCACCTTATTATGTAATTTTTTATTAGGCATTCTAGTGGCCCTTTGTGGATATGTTTATAT
Source organism: Thuja plicata (assembly GCA_018584345.1). Taxonomy (NCBI): domain Eukaryota; kingdom Viridiplantae; phylum Streptophyta; class Pinopsida; order Cupressales; family Cupressaceae; genus Thuja; species Thuja plicata. The sequence continues at coordinate 1,447,931 of MU226990.1, forward strand.
GAATGGGATAATTAAAATGGTAAAATTTGTTATGGATATAGGGTGACAAGGATGAAGTAGGATAGGTATGATGGATATTGTGGTTTCTATAAGCATTCATTTTTTCATTCTTTGAAGTATGGGGATTGTTTTCATTCACCATACATACTAGATGGAGTACCTTTTTGTGAAGAAACATATTTCCATCCTAATCCAATAGAATTATAAGACATATAAAATCATCAAGTATACCTAGATATTCCACATTTGATGTGTGAAGTTTACCTTAAGTCACAAATACTAATTGTTCAATTCCATCATTTTCATTTGAGGCTCACTCACAAATTGTACCTCATTCACCATGTTCTCTTGATCAAGTGTCCATGTGCACTTAGCTTCTTCCTTGCAACAATCAAAACAACAAATGGTCAAATCTTCATCCTCAAAATTTCATTGTCCTAACAATTCATCAATTATTTTTTCTTTCTCAGACATGGGAACAAAATTTGTAGATTCTAGTGACAATCATAATAGAAAATCAAGATAATCTGAGTTGCATTCATTCATGGGGTCTTCACTGAAGGGGCAACAAACTATCATGTGTGTTGATATTGGGGGGGTTTTAAATAGGAAAAAAAGAGGCAATACATTTCCTAAATAGGGAGGAGGGGGGTTTTTGGGGAGTGGGGGTTGGGGTTATATAGGAAAATGGGTTTGGGGGTATTGGAGGGGGTGACAAAAAGGGATTTTGGGGCAATGTTTTTTAAAAATGCGGGAGATTCTTTTGTATGCCATGAATGCACGTGCTATGTTTCATGTTCACTAAGTGAAGTACATATGCATTCATTAGGTAGAGGGGGTATAAAAACATCACCTTAGGTTGATGTGATTTCCCTGCCAATTTCATTTTTTGTTTTTAAATTTGAAAATGGGGGTCTTAAGGTGGCAGCAAGATTCTTCATTTTTAAATAATTATTCTCTCAAAATTAATGTGTTTGATGTCCCTTGAAAATTCAATATTTAAAAAAAAATTATTATTATTTCTTAAAACTTCTTTCTTATCAATGACTCACAACAACTAGTGATAATATATTAATGGTCCTTTACTTCTAATATCTACCTAAAAATTCAAACCATGCATCTATTTAAACAATTCAAATTAGAAGTAATCACCCAGGCAAGGTTGACAGTTGCACAAGGCTTCTTCCTAACAAATTAATCCTAATTCAACTCACTGAGTTGATATGCCTTTAACACCTTTCTGTGACAACAACACCAAAATGATAGGCTAACAATTGGGTGAAGAATAAACTAGGTTTAGCTTGGCCTAAGTGTCAATATGGGGATCGTAAGCTTTTGAAAGGTGTCATGGCAATCTGCACAAGGGTTGTAGGTAGCAAGATGAGAGGGGACGAAGTGCATCTAGGGAACATTCGTTAAAAATGATACTGTAACTTTACTGAGCACATGCCAGTGGCAGAAACAACAATTTATAATGATTTTGAAATTTAAATAAAACATAGACCACACTTGCAAATAATACAAAATAACACTCAATCAAGAATGGTAATAAAATTGTGTCTACGATAACTTAAATCACATACATCCCAATAAGTGGTCCTTACCTCCTCAGTACATCCAGTGATGGAAACAAAATTCCTTTCTATTACTACTTTGATCATTAAAAATGTTCTTTTATTCATCAAAAGTAATACGGCTCAATAGAATATTTTGCGTACAAGAATCTGTCATGGAATTAAGATATATACAACTCCAACAGACAATAGCTTTGTAAAAAAATTGATGGTTTCTTGGGCCTATAACCAAAAAAAAAATATCATAGGCTCATGTGAAACCTTATTTGCTATCCATACAATAAAATATTTTTGTTATAATAGCAGCTAGAAAATAGGAAATGACATATTTTGGTTTTCTCTATAGAGTTGGAAAGAATATCTTAATTATTTCCCTTAATCAAATCCTTATTAAGAGCTACTATGGTCATGGGAGAAGTCATGTGCTTTGGGGAAAGAAGTGGATTCATAGAGAAATGGTAATAAATTCACATGGAAAAAATATAAATTGGAAGAGGCACATAGTTGTGATCATGGAAGTTCACCATGGAATGCTCATCATAGATGGTGGTGGTGTATGCCTAATCTAGTAATCATGGAATTATATCAAATAAATAATTAGGTTCAACATTAAATGTGACTACAGTCCTTGTGGAAATATTGAGTGAGAGGAAGGTTCATGCTTATAAGGTAACAAGAAGTTTGTAGGAAGTCTACATTTTTCTTCTTCCTTATGCATGCTACAAAATATATTTACCAAGGCTTAAAATTACAATACTAATTAGTAAAGACAATCAACAATTGACTTCTTATTTTTTTCTCAAAATGATATTAAATTCCCTTTGTATACGTTTAATCATATGCAACATAAAATGGTGAAATGATATGGAATGATATGAAAATGGACTATTAGAATATGATTGAATGCATATGAAAAAGGTTTAAAATGTGGCATAAAATGGGGTGTAAATAGCTCTCATCATGGCCTTGTTTGAATAGATAGTATTTTCTCAATCTACTCTGGTGGTTCTTGTGGTAGGTTTTTTCATAGTAATAAATTTATGTCATCCTCCAATGCTCCACGAAACCAACAAATATCTACAATATTGAAGGTCAGTGAAATGTCCACTCTTTCTAGTAGTTCAACTTCATAGGCGTTTCTAGAATAAAACTTCCAAATGATTGTACAAAGTCCAAACTTCTTCATCTTCATCTTAATTTATATGTCAGCTAAAAATATCTCTTTTTGGAGGTAGACAATGACCTCATTGCCTTTCACAAATTCCTTGTACCTCTACTTTGCATCTTCTCGCTCCTTGTAATGGTTGTTCATGACTTCTAAACTTGTTGTTGGACCTCCACATGGATAGTCTCCATTTGTCTTTCAAACTCCTCTAGCTTTGCATTTGTCTTATTGTGTGGGTTATTATATATAAGTTTGGTTCCACTCTAAGATGGATTCTAGAAACTATTTCAAATGTGTCCTTCTGGTGCTCTTTGGTTGAAAAATTTATTGAATTAAAATTTTTATTATGGTAGAACAAAGTCCCAAATTCTCATCTCATATCTAACGAAGCATCTAAGTAAGTTACCTAGTCTTCTATCCACTACCTCAATCTATCCATCGACCTATGGGTAAAATGTTGAACTAAATTTCAAGTTTGTCTGCATTTTCTTCCACAAAATCCTCTAAAAGTATCTGGTGAAACTGTTATCCTCATCTAAAATAATTATCTTTGGTTCTCTGTGCAATCTCACCACTTCTCAAAAGAATAAATCACCAATGTGGATCACATCAAGATTCTTCTTGATAATGAAGCAATCAATCTTAGAGAATTTGTCTACCACCACCAAAATGGAATCATATCCCCTCTAAGTTCTTGGCAACCCCAACTCAAAATCCATACTAATATCCTCCCAAGATATTTTTGGAATCAATAGAGGTATATACAACCCGGTATTTTTGCCAAGTCCCTTAGCCACTTGGAAGATCCTAAATTATTAAACATGCTTCAAGACATCTTTGTAGATTTTTGGCGAAAAGAAACCTTTATTAAGTAGTTCCATTGTTTTCATCAAAAACATGCCTAGAAAACCCTTTCGAATGGTTCTCTTTTATCATATTATCCCTCATGGAACTCATGGGAATGCACAATTTATTTCCATTGAATAACATGCCATCGTAAATAAAATAGTCCATCCATTTAATTTTTCTATGTCTGTTGGTTCACTACTAGCCTGTCATGCCTTTGCAAATTCCAAAACATCTTTATACAAGTGTTTCAATTAATCAAATCCTTCTGTCATCACCCAAATCTACATCATGAGGTTTCTCAATCTTCTCAGTGCATTTACAACCTTGTTTGAATTTCCAATCTGATGTTTGAGGACAAGTTTAGTTCTACATGGATTCAACCCATTGTGTGCCTCTAATTTAACTTGCCTTAACTAGTCAAATACATAAGTGTTTGGTGATCAGTATAATACACAAACTCCTTTGGTAGTAAATAATGTCTCCATTTCTTCAGTGCTTGTATTATGACATAGAAATCTTGATCATATGTAAAGACCTTCCTCTGAGCGTTGTTCAACTTGTCATTGAAATGGTAAATAGGTCTCCCTTATTGGTTGAGGACTAGTCCAATGGTGTTGTCACTAGAATCATGATCTACTTGGAAAACCTTGTTGAAATCTAGTATTGTCAGTACTAATTGCTCCATCACCCTCTTATTCAAAAACTTAAAGCTCATTTTTCCTCTGGATGTTCACTTAAACTCATTCTAGTCTCCTCTCATTGTCTCCATCATGAGTACACAAATAGCATTGAAATTCTTGATGAACTTATGGGAGAAACTAGACAATCCATGAAAATATTTCACCTCTCCAACATCTTCAGTATAGGCCAGTCCACAATTTGTCTCACCTCCTCCAGACCCATATTCAATCCTTCTTCAGAGATCATGAAACCCAATTAAACAATTCCATTCCTCATGAAAATACACTTTTGAGGTTGATCAAAAAAATTTCCTCCCTTAGCTATTGGAATACTTGTATGATGTATTGGATGTGTTCATCCTTTGTCTTGCCATAGAGTAGAATGTCATCTCGATAAATTTTCCCCAAAAATTATTTTAGTGCCTTGTTCATCAGCTACATGAAAGTTCTCAATACATTGGTGATTCCAAAAGGCATGACCAACCACTCATACAACCCTTCATTATTCTTGAACACATTCTTCCATTCATCCCCTTCCTTGATCCTGATTTGATGATATCCACTCTTGAGATCAATCTTGGTGAAGTATCTCACATCGCTCAATAAATCCATTATATAATCCATCTTTGGTAAAGGAAACTATTACTTTATTATGATATTGTTGATGGATATTGAGTCAGTACACATCCTTTATTCTCCATCCTTCTTTGGTGCTAATACAATAAGTACCACACATGGACTCAGGTTCTCTTGAATCAATCCCTCCCTCAATAGGTCCTACACTTCTCTATTCATCTTTATGATATTTATGGGTTACATTTGATGTGCCACTTTATGGGGAAAACTAGTTCCTTCTATTAGGTCTATGTGATGAATAATACTTTGAATTGGTGGCAGTCCTTCCAGAACATTATCTTACACTATATCTTAAAATTCCCCAAGTGGCTTTGCAACCTCTCTTGGTGGTACTTTTTCCTCCTTTGTATCAATAATTATGGTTCCTTTATTGTTTTCAATTATGGAAAAAATAGTTTTTGAAGGGAGTTGTAACCCTTTACAAAAGTACACAAGATAAGAAGATTAAGAAAAGAACAAAAAGAAAATGTTGGGGGAAACAGAATAAGACATTACATCACCTCCCCAACAGCAACATCTAGCAAACAATGCCTAACAACAAAAAAAAAGATAAATAAGTTAAGATATGTTTTTCATAAGACCAGTAGTGTCCTCCTTCAACAATTCATATTGCTAGATAGAATCCCTGAGGTTCTCAATATCCTTTGAGCTGACCATCTTTTTCTTTTTAGTACTTGCTCTAGTCCTAGAGCCAGGACTAGCAGAGTTGGTCCCTTTTTCATCATCATCTTCAACATTAATAGAGTTGGAATTACCCTCAAGCATAGCCAGGAGGGAGTGTAGATTACCAGTAGTAACCTTCATTCCTTCATGATTATCAATAGGTTTGGAATTACCCTCCTGCTGAGGGTTTCCTCTATACGTTGGATACGGCTTGAAGTAGTCTGCAAATGGAAGTTGACCATAGCATTGATTTTAAGCTCCGATTTTTCCATCAGCCCCTTCTCTTTTCCTCAGCGCACTCATCATTAACATCTTTAGGAGTGTTTGGCTTAGCCATCAACAGGGAAATTTTATCAATTCTCTCCTCTAGCACAGACTGTTTGATGCTGATATCTTTCATTTATTCAAACAGCCAAGAGCTCATCTGCATATCTGTATCAACGCAGTCTTTGAAAGCCTGCATAAACCCACTCACCACTTTTCTCTTCTCATTGGTCTCCTTCTATATTTTCACGGGTTCCCCCTTCGCACTTTCCTCTTGATCCTTCATCTCTTTGTTTTTATGTTTGGCCTTGTCAGAATAAACCCTAGATGTAGAGTCATCTTTTATCACAAAGTCCTCATAATCCACCAAAATAGTGGTAATATGAACATTTTGTGTCTTGATGCTCGACTCAAGCTGAGTCATAATGGATGAGTTCTCATCATTGGGAATGGAAGCAATCTCAGTCACGTTAGAGAACAGGTTAACATGGCCTTTGTTCTCCACAGAAGCCTCCTTGTTACCTTCCCCCAACAAAAAATCTTCTTCTAGGTCTTCATTATCCATATCCCCATGCTTATCATTCCCACCATTTTCACTCTCTGTTTCTGAACTATACTCCCCAGTGCTCTGTTTCACTTCTTCTTAGTGTGAGGAGACACAATGATCTTTATCATCCTCCTGCACTTCTGTGTCATCTTTAGTGTCCATACCAGCCTCCTTAGTGAGGAATTTTTCCACCTCAACCTTCTCAATTTTGGAGCTTCTCTTGTGTTTCTTCTTGGTAGGGTTAGTCTTAGCTATGAGAGGTCTTTTACAGTTCTTATCTTTTCCCTTCTCAGTCACCATGGAAGGATCCTGCAACTTAAACTTACCATAATCATAGATGAGAAGAATTAGCTCGTCATGTAAAATTGGCTTCTCAAGGCTTTCCCTATTTCCATGATGTTCATGCCTAAAGATTCCAGCAGCATAAAGGGAAAATAAATCTTCCTTTTATACCTAAAATGGTTAATCATCATAAAATGGAAGTTATAAAACCTAGTGTAGTGGCCTTCTAAAGTGAAGTGTTACATTAAGGCCTTTGGTAATTTCCCCCAGAGAAACTTCATGTGGTTACGTGGGAAGAAATCCCCACTTTGCTTGACCAGGAGGGATTTTTCCTCAGGGGTTTTAGGGAATAATCAAGCCACATTCTGGGCCATAAATCAGCCTCTATATTACTTTAGACCAGACATACTCATACTTGTAATCTCAGAAATTAACTTCTCATTGACAGTGAAGGTCTTACCACACAGAGTAACATTGTCTCTATCTCATCTATCATAAAATTCTCTAGAGATGTCTTTTTCATACCCGTGAAGCCACTCCATGTAGTTAGTGACTCCACCCTCTTTTATAATACTCCACACCTTTTCCTCTTTTTTCCACTTAAAGACACTGGGATCTTTGCGTATGAGCTTGCCTCTCATGGTCACATAGAATGAAATATAGGAAAGATTCAACATGAAGAATTCTCTACTAGAGGCACCGAGAAAATAACAGAGCTTAGAGATAATTATGAAATTGATGCTTTTAATGCGCTTAAAAATACCCCACACTTGGTGATTCCCACACTTGGAATAATAATTTCCCTGTCCTTCGTGCATTCTTGACGCCTGCGTAACTCTTTTTAACAACTTACATTTCCTTGTCATCTTATACTAATTATACCTTAATTTTGATGGATTTGATCATACTTTATGAGGTTGAGGACCTCATAATTTAACCCTTGTTCTCCTTGCCAGGAACTGACATCATCACTTTGTGCTCCCGAATTGGCCAAGTTGTCAGCCACAACTTTTGTTTCCCTGAATACGTGGGTGATGTAAGTAGCCTTGAAACTACTTAAGAGAATTTTAATTTTCACTATGATGTGCCTTATATTGCATGAAGTTTTGTGATTTCCTTTAATGCAATTAATGATATTCATTGAATCCCCTTCAAGCCAGAGATTAGTACAATTTTGGTACTTGGCCACCTTATAGACCTGAAGAGCTGCCATAAATTTGGCCATGTGGCTAGTCTGGATGCCTATGGGGAGGGGCACATTAGTGACATAATTTTCATGTGAGTTTTTTAAAATACCACCACAATCCGCCTTACCTAGGTTCCCTTTTGTTTACCCATCGAAGTTAGCCTTAAGCCAACCATCTAGGGTGGAAACCACACAACACCATGTCATTTTCTACTACCAGGGATAAATGTCAAAGATAAATTCTAGTTTCTTAGAACACTCTTGTCTTTAATACCTTCTAGAAGAGAGGGTTTCTAATCACAAGCCAATGTATATTTTCAACAATATTTCTGATGATTTTAGAGCCTACCACCAGGGGACCAGAGTTGTCATTTCTAAAGATCTGGTTGTTCCTCTCCTTCCATATCATCCAAATAACATGAGGGGTAGTTAAGTTCCATAGTAATTTCCCCAGTGTGTGAGAGAAAGGATAACACTATTGAGAAACAAAATTAGAGATGGAGCTTGGGAGAACCCAGTTGATGTTCCGTTTCTACAATACAAACAACCAAAACTCTCTAGAGAATGAGCAGTGCTAAAGCAAGTGGGTGGAGGTTTCAGCTTCTTGCATACACATGTAGCATATATTAGGAAGCATCCAACCTCTCTTAGCTCAATTCTTAGTAGAGAGAACCTTATCCTGGAAAAAAAAATAGTAAAAAATGTTAATCTTAGGGATGAGATAGGGATTCCAAAGCTTAGCCCAAAAGGGCAAAGAATCTTGATTGGAAGAGAGGGAACAAGCCAAGGAAAATAAGAATCTACCACTCGGGTTAGGGGACTTGATAAAATAGTCTTCCCAATTCTCTTTAACATCCTAGGGGGTCAGATCAAGATCAATAGGTCTCAGCTCCACGGTAATATCACTGAGATGAACCCACTTGTGGTCCCTCTAGTAATCAGCAACTTGTCTACCAAACCTTATAATACAAATATGGGCAAGATGGGAAAATTCAACATACTAAATGAGAGGTTTCTATTTGATCCAAGGGTCCTCCCAAAATTTGATTTTAGTTTCATTTCCAACCTTCCATCTAGCACCTTTATCTGCAAGGGATTTTGCTTTCATAATACTATTCCAAATAAAGGATCCATGCACATTGATAGGCGATGAAAATAAATCACCTATAGTAGGGGAATCATAGAGGTATTTAGACTTGATAATTTTGTTCCATTCTTTCTCTTCATCAAAGATTCTCTAGATCTATTTAGCCTGCAAAACTTGATTGACCTCTTTGATTTTACTAATGCATAGTCCCCCATACTTTAGAGGTCTACAAACATTCTCCCATGCCATAAGATGGAGCCTATTCTTATCCTCAGTTCCTGACCACAAAAATCTCTTATGCAATTTCTCAATAGAGTTAGCAATCTTGGAGGGATACAAAATAGACTAAGAGCATACATAGGGAGATTCTAGAGAGAAGATTTAAGCAACAGGACCTTCCCAACTTGGCTGAGAAGAGCTCCTTTCCATCTAGCAATTTTTTGATTAAATCTATCTATGATTTAATTCCAGAAGGAATTTGGAGGTTTCAAACCTAGCAGGAGACCCAAATAGACAGAGGGAAAGGGAGATATCTTACACCCCAAGATGGCTTCCATCTTCTGTTGTCTATGAAGGGGAGTATTAAAATAACAAGGAGCTTTTCTCCCAGTTGATAATGTGACAAGTAGAAAAAGAGTAAGTGTTCAGATCCTACTTAATAGTTCTAGCTTCCTTGATAGAAGAAGTCCCCATGAGAACAATGCCATCCACAAACTGTTCATGAGAGAAAGAACAACAGTTTGAGGATGGGAGGAGGCCCTGCATTGACCCAGACTGAACCAAACTAGAAAACAATCTCCCCAGACTTTCTTCCATAATAGAAAAGAGGATGGGGGAGATAGGATCCCCTTGGCAGAGGCCCCTAGTGGGGGAGAAGAAGTTGGAAATAGAGCCATTCACCAAGACAAAGATAGAGGGAGAGGAAATCAGTTGATGGATTAAGTTAATAGTTTTCCCATAGAAACCAAAAGCTGACAGAACTTTACAGAGGAAGGCCCAATCCACCCTATTGTAAGCTTTAGAAAGTTCCACCTTCATAAGGAACCCTTGTTTCTGAGAGGCCTCTAGCGAGTGGATATTTTCATGAACAGTAACAATGGAGTCCAAAATTTGTCTTCTCAACACAAAACCATTCTGCTGGGGAGAAATAATAGAAGGGAGGATGGCAAGAATTATGACAGTGAGGACTTTTGAGACAATCTTATTGAAGGTATTACATAGACTGATCGGCCTGAAGCTATCCAAAAAATTGGCACCAGGAATCTTGGGAATAAGCACAAAAAAAAGTTGAGTTAGCTTCTTTCAGCAGAGTTCCAGCCCCAAAAAATTCTTTCACCGTTGTCGAGACATCTTTTTCCACAATGTGCCAAAAGGATTGAAAAAAGAAGGGAGGGAAACCATCTGGTCTAGGAGATTTATCCCTTCCAAAAGAGAAGACAACCTCTTTAATCTCCTTACTAGAAGGGATTTACACAACATTTCATTAGTCTCCTTATCAATAATGTTGAGGATAGAAACCAGAATATTTTTTTGATTATCCAAGGAGAGGGAGGGATCCATTTTAATAAGAGAAGAGAAGTAGCTTGAGATTTCTTTCTTGATGTCCTCTTCTTTCTTCAGCTTACCCTGATTGCTATTAAGGTAGTCAATTATTTTAGTTTCTTTATGTTTTTGAGTTGTCATGTGGAAGAAATGAGTGTTCTTATCCCTAGATTTTAGCCAGAGAGCCCTAGACCTTTACCTCCAGAAGACTTCTTCTTTTGAGATGATGTTGTGGTAGTTTGTCTGGATCTTACTTTCCTTCAATTTTTTCTACTAAGAAAGACCTTCTACTTGAATGATATCTTGGAGTTCTTGAAGATCAGATTGAATAGCAGTTTTAGCCTTGAAGATATCCCTGAAGATATCTTTATTCCAACTTCTGACCTTGTTTTTAATTCTCTTAAGTTTTTGGACAACTCTAAACATAGTTGTTCCCTCAACATGCACATCCTGCCAGTCTGCAATGTTCCTTTCCAAATCAGGGTGTTGCATCCACATTTTTTCAAATCTGAAAGGGGAGTTCCTTTTACCAGATGTGGGATTGGCAGAGAGAGAGATGAGATAATGACCAAAGCCAATATGATGCAAAGATGACAAAGAGAAAGAATAGTTGAGGACCCAGTCCATAGATATCAGAGCCCTATCCATTCTAACTTGGATCAGATCATCCCCAGTTCTACGGTTAGAACAGGTATAGGTGCCTCCTCTGATTTCTAGGTCCATAAGCTGTTGATTATTAATGAATTCCATAAGCACCAAGTTGCTATTATTTTATGATGAGACTCCACCAAATTTATCTGAGTCACTAAGAGGAGTATTGAAGTCTCCAACCACCATCCATCTTTCATTTATAAAGTTTCTTCTGTCAGCTACCAGGTGTCTCCATAATTTATCCCTATCACCTTTAGAGTTAGGCGCATAAATATTTTAAAGAGCCCAACTAAAGCCATCTCTTATATGATTAAATATGATAGAGGAGATATTTGCTTCAGAATTAATAATGTCACCATTAATAGTATTAAATTTCCAAAAGGATATTGTACCCCTAGAGGCTCCTTCAAAGCTACATCCAATGATGCCACAATTCTTAAAAACTTTTATTTTTTCAATTTTTTCTATAGCTATTTTTGTTTCTTGAATGAGGATATATCTGACTTATGACCAAGAATCTCTATAGAAGGATATATGATAGGAAGATTCACTTTATGGATGAGGCCCACCAATTTCAAAGGAGCTTTCCCCTCCTTTTCTCTTAGTAACAACAAACTATGTCAACTTCTGACCCTTCTGATCAAGAATCTCTGACCTCTGATCAAGTGGATCCCCTCTAGCATTCCTAGCCACAGGCATACAATTTATATCTGTAACCGCACCAGTACCATATGATTTATATGGCTTCTTTATTATTGCATCCTCTTGGAATGAGTGAAAAGAAATATTTTACATGCTTCAATCCAGTCAATAACTTCCTTCTATCCACCAAACAAATTCTTGCACCTCAACACACTAACTCCTTTGATTCTTCTTCCAAGAGAATCAAAATATGCTTCTTTCCGTTTTTTACTATGGTGTAAGTATTCATGCATCCATCTTGTAATTCTCTTTGTTCATACTACTGAGGTCTTCCCAGCAAGAGGTAGCATGCATCCATTGGCATGATATTACACATAACTTCACCCCTATATGACCCAATGTACAAATTGACCACACACTATTCACTCACCAAAATTTTGTGGTCATCTTGTATCCAAGAAATCCAGTAAGGGTACAAATGTTTAATCCTCTTTAGGTTCAATTACTATAGTGTCCCCTCAAAGACCAAATTGTCTATAATGTCATTGTTAATGATAACCTTACACCACTTACCTCCTGACTTGCATTTGGTTTGGAACATGCTCCTTATTTGTGGTAGTTCATCTCGAGATTCATTTTGCAATAGGGCTCTCCTTGTAACCAATGATGCACCCTTTTTCAGATGTCCTATAAATCTAGATGGTCTACCTCTTTCCTCCATAGAGGCATTTCTATTTTTAAAACCTCTCGACCTCTTGGCACTTCCCTGTCGACACTCAAAATGATGAATTCCTACCTCTCCACTCTAGTATTCATTGTCCTAGTGATAGCCCACCCTTTTTTGTCAGATGCGGTATGAATCTTCCCTAAACTTCTTCTCTTCCCTCTGAAAAGGGGTCCTTCATCTATTTTTCTTTTTTGGGAATTACTATTCACATCTGAGTGAGGTAAAGTGAGTTAAAATAATAAGTCACATAGTACTATGAGTGTGAGTAAAATAGGTATTTGTTAGGTTTGTTTCTATGTTATTATTGTTGGAAATATTTAGGTAAGGGAAGTAGAGTGGGTGAATCATTACCTCACAGAATTCCCACTTATGCCCTAATAATATTAAACTTCAACTCTTATGTTTACGGATACCGATATTTGTTTATGTTTATATCTAATAACTGCTATAATATTAACCGATAACTGGTAACAAATAGCTTTGCAAATTAAAAAACATAAACATATAAATATTCAGACACTTAACACAATATTTATGTATCATAGAAAACCCTTGGTGAGAGGGAAAAACTGTGGTGGGGATGAAACCCACAACTTATCACTACAATAATAAGGTGCCCAGTTAAGAGCTTACATAAGCACTCTTAAATGCTACCCAGTTATGCGATTTTCCTAGAGACCTGTTAGAGTATTAAACTCTGTTAGGAGTAACCTAGTTAAAGGATTTTATCCCACTTATACAGTTTTCACCTTGTGAAAGCATTTATATTAAGTTCATGAATAGAACTTTTTAGTCTAGTTAGAGACTACCCGATTAAGGGATTTCACAATTTTGTCGCTAAACTGTTAGGAATAAATCAACAACATATTTGACCTGTGAATGCTTTCTCCTAAATCTTGTCATATCTTGTTTTGCTCAGTTCCTTCTCTGATTTACACTTCACTTCTCTTCACCAATAGTTTGCACTGTCGCTTCACTATATCTTCTCCTTCTTCATTATATCTTCTCCTTCTTCACGATGTCTTCTCCTTCTCTTTGATATCCTTTTAAAGTATTGTCTTGACCTAAAAATTTTCAAAAAAAAATTTCCCTAATTAGGTTTTCTCAATTCTTGCATAGGCCAATGTGATAATAGGATGTATTCCTTGATTTTAGTCTTCTCGTTTCCTTTCACCGATAAAACTTTCTGATAAACTTTTCTGATAGTCATAACCTTCTTGCCAATAAACTATGCTTTTCTGATAGTACTGTATAATTTATGTTTGTTTCTTATCCTTTGTGGTAGTTTCTAGAAATGACAATATTATCAAAATCATTATTTATCTTGTAGGGGATTTTGTCAAGTAACAATCTCACCCTTTGGCATTGATGGCAAAACCCTTTTTTTGTGTTTAGCATCATGCTTCTTACTGTTATGAATCATGCTCCCCCTTTTTCTATACTCTCTTTCTAATTATTTACTCATCTCCCCTTATTCTCCTCAATCACTATTCTCCCCATAATCTCCTCAATCATTATTCTCCCCCTTTGATAGCAATTCCAAAGGCATCCATAAAACAAAATGTGATTGTTGTGGTATTAACTGTGTTGTGCTCCTTCTCTCTGTACTCTTCCCAAAACTGTATTCCATTGTTCCTGTAGATGATTGATTTTTGTGATGCTACTCTTCATATTTATCATTTTGTTGGTAATGTCTTCTTTGTCATTCTTGTCTTTTTAGCTCAGCAGATTTGATATAGCTTGTATCTTTTTCCGCATCATATCCATAAATATATTGATCATACATGATTTCTCAATTGACATATTATTACCTATAAGTAGCTTCTTTGTGATCTTAGTTATTGTAATTAATATCTCTTTCATATTCTCCAGATTCTCTGATAATAACTTTGTAACTTCTGTTAATTTAGTTATGCTTCTATGTTGTAGTTTCCCTCAGAGTTTTGCTTTAAGATTCTGATTGTATCCACAAATGTTCTTAACTGTGCTATAACCAATTCATTTTCATCAATAGTGATTGTCGGTAGTAAGCTTTAAAATGTTTCAATTGTCCTCTTCATTATCTTATTCTTTTGTTTCTCCCTTAATATTTTCTCTATAGTTGTCTTTTTATGTATTTATTTGCATTTAACAGATTTTTCTTGTGGTGTAGCTTATTTGGATCTTGCTTCAAAATTGCAAAGTCAGGTATTTCATCTAGTTCTTCAATCTCTTTTCTCTTTGAATCTATGTTCCTCTTCTCTTATGTTGTTTCTATCATTTTCATACTTTGTAAAGTTCTCACAACTTGTTCTTTCTCATTTTCTGTTATCTCACCGATAATGGGTGCTATATTGGTAGTGTGTTTCCTATTCAGTTCCATTGTATTCACTTGTATGTCCTGGCATAATTTGTTCCTCAAGATGCTCATCTTCCTCAATACTTGTATCATCATTAGATTCATCTTGTATTTCAATAGGTTGATCTATTTTTCCTTCTTCTCTTATTAGGGTGTCTTCTATGTCTGTAGAAAAGATCATGTTGTTGGAAACTACAATTGAAGCAATTTTTATATTGCCATTGATGTCAAACCTTAACTGGTAAGACAATTTCTATCTAGTAAAGTACCATATTAATTGATTTATGAAGAAGATTTTAAAAGAGGAGATAACAAGAAGACCTGGTGAAATGGTTGAGTTATGAGAAACTACAATGGGTAATTGATGAGATTTCACCTTTGCAAGGTAATATGTTTTTTATCTATAACACCAAGTGAAGATTGGAAGACTAAAATCTTAGTCTTGATCGAGTAACAGAGAAGGAGATTAAAGAACTTAAGTTTTTTATGAGTGATGCAAGTGTCAACTGAGTGCTAGTACATGTTGCTAAAATGTAGTGTCGACCGAGCATCAACATCTACTGAGTGTCAGTAATTACCAAGTTATCTAGTGATGACTGAGCATAAGAACACAATGATGAACGAGTGTCATTATTTATTTATTGAGAAACATTTGAGATCCCAGCTGACATAGTTGAATTTTTGGGATATGTAAAGTATATTTAAGATAAAGATGATCATTGTGGAGAATTAAATAAGCATTTAATAAAATTTTAACCATTTTTATGTATGGATTCAAGAAGGAGTTTTAAGATGTATTCTACAAGGTTGAAGGAGAATTAAATGTTGGAAGGATTTGTTGGATCTGACCAAACCCTAAGATCTATGGTTATGATTAAGTGACAAAAGATCTAGCTACCTGATCAGAGAGGTATAAGCTTAACCTAATTGTAGGTTATGTTTGTAGAGGTTGATTCAGTTGATTGGAAAATCTAAGAAGGCAGAGAAGAATGAGAAGAGTAGTATAGGACTACACAGTGGTGAATGCTTGATGGATTTCTAAGTAGATCTGAGAGTTTGATATGAAAATGGAGGCTAGTATGTGAATTAGCATTTGAGAGAAAGTGGATCTGCATTTGCAAAGTGAGTTGTATGTTTCAAATCAATCTACTATTACTTTCTAACCATTGTATCAGTAGAAATCCTTTTAACCAAGGTTGACCTAACTATCATATAGTAAATCCTTTAATCAAAGTGACATTCTAATGGAATGATCTAAGTCCTCTAACAAGACTCTCTTTTAATAGGGTGATTAAATCCCTTAACAGGGTCACATTTAACAGTGTGTATTGTAACCTTTAATAGGGTTGGCTCCTCATAAAGCTCACTTTAGAAGAGTGAAAATTTGGTAGCATGTTACTGGTATTTTTTCCCATATTGGGTTTCCACGTTAAATCCTAGTGTCATACTTGTGTGAATTTTATCTCATGTGTTTTACTGTTAAGATTTTTATTTTCTGCAAATTGATTACTTTAGGACAGTGAACTGCAAGTTTATGTTATTGATTATATGTTATAGAGACTGAGTGGATTGTTGAGTAGATCTAAGTTGGTTGAAGTGTTTGAAATTTCAATTGGTACATATGGATCTTAGGATAACTGATTCACCACCTCTTAGATATCCTAAATCATTCTAATAATTCATATCAGAACATAGTTGGTGCTTGTGAAGAAAATTTTGAAGGTACTTGAAGCTAAAGATCAAGATGTATAAAAAGGAGATACCGAGGCTGAATAAGGAGAACTTCCCTGCATGGAAAAGTTTGATGAAGCTACACCTAGATGGAATATGAGAGGTAGAAAAATAATATGTGGAAAATGATTACATAAATGTGCCGACAGTGTTGACAGCTCATCAAATGAAAGAAAATCAGGAACATAATCAAGCAATGTTGGAGATTGCATCAGCCCTAAGTTATCATTAATTTGAAGACATAAAAGGTTGTAAAATTGCAAAATAAATGTGGGACACACTGACAAATATCTATGGAGGTGATAAAAATGTACTGAGTAACAAATCTGAAATCTTGAGAGGTAAGTTTGATGAAATGAGAATGTTAGATGGCGAAACTATTGTTTAATATTTTAGCCAAGTTAAGGAGGTTGTGAATGCTATTAGAGGAGCTAATGGAACTATTGATGATGATATTGTTATTAGCAAGGTATTGAGAACCCTACTGCCTATTTATTTTATTAGAGTATTTGCTATACAAGAACTAATATGTACTCCTGGTAACAACTTAGCTCTGGAAGGTCTAGTTGGTAGACTTACTACTTTTGAGTTATCAAATTTTGATAATTTCACCCCTTGCAATGTTGATTATGCATTCAAATCATAATTAACTCTTCATAAATCAAATAAAGGAAAAGAAAGACATGTGAATAGTGAAAATGACACTTCTAATGAAGATCTTGATGAAATTGAGGCACTTATGGCTAGAAGACTACTAGAAGGAAAAGGAAAATTCAAAGGTAAACTTCCTATAATCTATGTTTCATGTAACAAAGTTGGCCATATTGCAGCAAGATGCCCTAATAGGAATGATAATGATGAAAGAAGAGAAATAAAGTACAAAGACAAGAGGGATGACAAATATTTTAGAAGGTATAAGGACTATAAGGACAAAGGTAAGAAATCATGTTATATTGCTGAAGAAGAAACTAATAGTGAATGTGATAAATTTGATGACAATGATATAGAAGTTGTTTATGTTGCTATGAAAGATGAGTCTAATGAGGATGAGAAAATTTTACTTATTTCATATATGATTAAAGGTGATAGATGGATAATTGATAGTGGTTTCTCACATCATATGAGTGGTGATAAAAGTAAGTTTGAAACCTTAAATCATTGCAAAGGTGGTAGTGTTAAGTTTGGTAATGATAAACCATGTCTTGTGAAAGGAAAGGGGGCAATAAGATTGAGTGATAAGATCACATGTGAAAATTCTTATTGGGTGGATGGTCTTAACTATAATTTGTTGAGTGTTTCTCAGTTGAACACTTCTGGATACCAAGTTGAATTCCATCACAAAAAGGATAAAATGTTTGATGCTACTAGTAAACTAATTGGAAGTGGAGAACATACAAGAGGTAATTTTTTCTATCTGATGAGACATGTTTATTTGCAAAATATGATGATGTTTGGTTATGACATAAAAGGTTGTGTCATGTGAACTTTGACAATTTGGTAAACATTAGTAAGATGAAAAGAGTAAGAGGGTTACCAAGATTGAAGAAACCTGATAATGTTATGTGTAAGCAATGGCAGTTGGGAATAATGAAAAAGTCTAGTTTCAAGAGAAAAACCTATACTTCTGATGATGTTTTGGAATTGGTTCATACTGACCCTTGTGGACCTATTGTGTGCAAAGCTACCAAGGTGATAAATATTTCATATTGTTTGTTTATGATTACTCTAGAATGATGACTGTGTTGTTTCTAAAAGAAAAATCAAATACCTTTCAGTTATTTAAGTGGTATTTGGAAAATTTTGAAAAAGAGACAGGTAAGAGCTTGAGATGTTTGAGATTTGACAGAGGAGGAGATTTTATATCTAGTGATTTCAACTTATTCTATTATGATAGAGTAATCAAAATATAGATGTCTGCTCCAAGGACTCCCCCACAGAATGACATAGTCAAGGGAAAGAATGGATCAATCATGGATTGTGCTAGAACACTGATGGTGAAGAAAAATGTTGCACAAAAGTAATGGAGAGAAGTTGTAAGAACAACGGTCTATACCTTGAACCAAGTACAAGTCAAGTAAGGTATTGAAGTTACATCTTATGAGTTATGGTATGGTTATGCACCTAATGTAAAATAATTTAAAGTTTTTGGAAGCAAATGTTATATACTGAAGGAAAAAAGGAATGGAAAACTCGATGCTAAAAGTGATGAAGGCATATTCCTAGGTTATTCTACTAAGAGCAAAGTGTATAAGTGTTTAAATTATAACACTAACAAAGTTGTGGAAAGTGCAAATGTTAGAACTGATGAATATTCAGAAAAGAATGAAGTTGAATGCAAGAAAGAACCCTAAGATTATAGATATTTCATATACATGAATGAAGGAGAGCCCAACAGTTTACTTGAACCAGAAAAATAATCTACCAAGCTATAGAAAGAAATTGTCGAGAAAAAATAAGAAAGTATCGAGTCACAGAAAGAAGTTGTCAAGCATCAGGAGGTAACTGTCAAGGAATCAGAAGAGGAAGCAGAGACACAAAATGTGTTGGTAGTGGGATAGCATCCCTTGCAGGATTCATGACATGGTTTAACAACCTCATGTGTCTTCTATAAGTCTAGTGGTTGTATTAGTCATTGACAGGTTGATCTTTTAGTGCAAAGAAAACCACTACTTGTAATAAGTGGTATCAGAGCTTGATCACAGGTTTGAATCACATAGTTCATGGTGAGTGACATTGGAAAGGGGATTGTTGGAAATGGGATAGCATCCCTCCTAGGATTCATGACATGGTTTAACAACCTCATGTGTCTTCTATAAGTATAGTGGTTGCATCAGGCATTGACAGGTCAATCTTTTGGTGCAACGACAACCACTACTTGTAACAAAATGAACCTGAAATGAATTTGCATGATGAATCTGAAGAAAAAAAGAAAGAAGAAAGGAGACCAGAGTCTACACTAGCTAAATATGTAAGAAGACATCATAAACTAGATCAAATTATTGGAGAAAAAGATTTTGAGGTCATGACAAGAAGAAAATTGAAAAATTGGACATGTTTATTATGTGAATTTGAGCCTAAATCAGTGAAAGGTGCTTTGGATAATGAAGATTGGGTACAGGCCATGAATGAAGAAATTGAGCAAATAGAGAAGAACAAAACCTGGACACTAGTACCTAGACCAAAGGACAAGAATGTTATTGGAACAAAGTGGGTATTTAGAAATAAGTTGAATGAGCATGAAGAAGTGATAAGGAAAAAGGCTAGGCTGGTATGCAAAGGGTATGCACAAGAAGAAGGCATTGAATATAATGAGATGTTTGCCCAAGTTGCTAGATTGGAAGGACTTGGAACTTTACTGGCTTATGCAGCTTACAAAGGATTCAAAGTATATCAAATAGATGTCAAATCAACATTTCTGAATGGAATACTAGAAGAAGAGGTATACATTAAAAAAGATAAAGGATTTGTTGATTCAAGAAAGAGGAATATGGTCTGTAAGAAACATAAAGCATTGTATGAATTGAAGCAAGCCCCCAGAGAAAGATTACATAATTACTTAGTCAAAATTGGTTTTACAAGAACTAATGACAATAGTAATTTGTACTTGAAGACCGAAAAAGGTAAAGGGATATTGTTAGCTAAAATATTTTTTGATGATATCATATTTGGAGGACAAGGAGCTTTATGCCAGAAAATTTCAAATGAGATGCAAATTGAATATGAGATGTCTATGTTTGGAGAGATTAAATTTTTTGTTGGTTTGAAAGTATATCAAATGAAGAAAGGTATCTAAATTACTCAATCTAAGTATATCAAGGAGATACTAAAAAAACTTGGCATGGAGGACTCCAGACCTGTAAGTACACCCATGGCTACTGGATAGAAACTATCAAAGACTTATGAGACAACAGAAGTAAATCAAACCCTATATAGATCAATGATTGGAAAGCTACAATATGTTGTTCATTCCAGACCATACATTGCACTAGTAGTTGGGATTGTTGCAATATTTTCTATAAATCCTAAAGATAGTCACATGACAACATTGAAAAGGATACTGAGATATATGAGAGGATTATGGATTATATTATAAGAATAATGAGAAGTTTGAATTGAAAGTTTATACATATACAGATTGGGAAGAAAATGTTGATGACAGAAAGAGTACAAGTGGTGGCACATTCTTTTCAGGAAAGAGATTAGTCTCTTGGACAAGCAAGAAACATAACTTTATTTCTCAATCTATAGCAGAAGCTGAATATGTTATAGTAATAGTTAATTGTTCAAACATAGTGTGGATCAAGCAATTGTTGAAAGGAGTGAAGGAAGAGATCACTGAACTAGTTGTTATTTTCTATGATAACACAAATGCTATCAATATATTAAATAATCTTGTGATGCACACAAAGACCAAGCATATTGCTATCAAGTATCATTACTTGACAGAGATAGTACAAGACAAAGAAGTAAGATTGGAATATGTGAATACAAAGGAATAGTTAACAGATATATTTACTAAAGCATTACCTAAGGATGCACATAAGTATTTGAGAAGTAAATTAGGGGTTATTCCCCTTGTCAACACTAAATAGGATTGTTAGAGTAATAGCATATCAAGGTTACTAATTTAAATCATTATGATCTAATTAGTAACTTCCCTATTCACTCTAGTTGCTTAAGCTAATCTTAGGTAGTTTCTATTTCTGAGTTAGTTTCCCTTTTTAGGGTTTCGGCATCCTTTATAAGGATTGTCCGCTTTGTAATTCATAAGGAGATTTTTTGGTAAATCATTTAGTTAATAGAAACTTATTTTCTGTTTCAATGGATTTGCAGTCTCTGGCCTATCGGCCGCCCTAGCTTCTCTTTCTGTCTTCTTCATTCTCGTAGCAGTCTTGCATGCAGGTGATCTTGGTTGCATTGCGTTTCAGCAATATCAACATGGTATCAGAGCCATCTTGCTGCCGGCTGTTCGAGTTCTTATGAAGCGTTCGAGGGTTTGGTTCTTTCTCTGGCTTTTCTGGCTTTTGTCTCTGGTTCTGGGGGG
>MU226990.1:1471355-1485376 GCA_018584345.1 Thuja plicata
TTTTAGGGTTTCGGCATCCTTTATAAGGATTGTCCGCTTTGTAATTCATAAGGAGATTTTTTGGTAAATCATTTAGTTAATAGAAACTTATTTTCTGTTTCAATGGATTTGCAGTCTCTGGCCTATCGGCCGCCCTAGCTTCTCTTTCTGTCTTCTTCATTCTCGTAGCAGTCTTGCATGCAGGTGATCTTGGTTGCATTGCGTTTCAGCAATATCAACAAGGATCACATGGAGCGATTGCATCAAATGAATTACACAGAATATCTAAAAAATTGATGCAAAAGTGGTCACACTTTAGGAGTTTCCTAAGGCTATGAACAGTAATGCACAAGATGTTGATCAGTCATAAGCATGATGACAGAGGGAGCATATAGAGTTCAGAATGTTGACACAAAGATATCTACATGGTGAAGATGTATGACTTTGGCATTGTTGTCAAAGAGGTAGAAATATACAAAGGAAGATTAGATAGTAAGGGAGATAATACTATGAGGGAGATATTCAGTGAGAAGACCTTGAGGGGATAAACTACACAGAGAAATCTATCCAAGAGGGAGCTGAAATTTTTATTGGAGAGAATCAGAATGAAGCTAAGGACATTAATAAAAAATATGTTTACAGAACATAATTTTTGGATTGTCTGGTAACCTTGCATGTTGTTGTTTGCATGTGTTTTCTATCAATGTCAAAGAGGGAGATTGTTGAAAACTACAATTGAGGCAATTTTTATATTACCATTGATTTCAAACCTTAACTGGTAATACAGTTGCTATCTAGTAAAATACCATATCAATTGATTGATGAAGAATATTTGAAAAGAGGATATAACAAGAAGACCTGGTGAAATGGTTGAGTTATGAGAAACTACAATGGGTACTTGATGAGATTGCACCTTGGCAAGGTAATATGGTGTTTATCTATAACACTAGTGAAGATTGGAAGACTAAAATCTTAGTCTTGATTGAGTAATAGAGAAGAAGATTAAGGAACTTAAGTTTGTGCCGAGTGATATGAGTTTCGACCAAGTGCCAGTACATGCCGAGAAAAATTAGTTTCGCCCAAGCATCGGCATTTATTGAGTGTCAGTAATTATCGAGTTATCTAGTGATGGCCGAGCGGAAGAACACAGTGATGATCAAGTGTCAGTATTTTGACAGTTTGAGAAATATTTGAAATGCCAGCCGATATAGTTGAATTCTTGGGATATGTAAAGTGTATTTAAGATAAGGATGGTCATTGTGGAGAATTAAATGAGCATTTAATATATGTTTAACTATTTTTATGTATGGATTCAAGAAGGAGTTTAAAGATGTATTCTAGAAGGTAGAAGGAGAATGAAATATTGGAAGGATTCATTGTATCTGACCAAACCCTCAAATCTATGGTGATAATTAAGAGGCAAAAGATCTAGTTACCTAATCAGAGAGGTATAAGATTAACCTAATTGCAGGTTAGGTTTGTAGAGGTTGATTCAGTTGATTGGAAAATCTAAGCAAAATGCAGAGAAGGCTGAGAAGAGCAATATACGATTGCACGGTGGTGATTGCTTGATGGGTTTCCAAGAAAATATTAGATTTTGAGATGACAATGAAGGTCAGTCAATGAATTAGCATTTGAGTGAAAGTGGATCTGTATTTGCAAAGTGAGTTGTATGTTTCAGATCAATCTATTGTTACTTTCTAACCATTGTATCAGTCAAAATCCTTTTAACCACGGTTGACCTAACAGTCATATTATAAATCATTTAATCAAGGTGACATTCTAATGGAATGATCTAATTCCTCTAACAAGGCTCACTTTTAACAGGGTGATTAAATCCTTTAAGAGGGTCACAGTTAACAGTATGTATTGTAACCTTAAATAGGGTTGGCTCCTCACAGACCTCACTTCAGAAGAGTGAAAATTTGGTAGCATGTTACTGGTGGTTTTTCCCATATTGGGTTTCCACGTTAAATCCTAGTGTCATACATGTGTAAATTTTATCTGACGTGTTTTATTGTTAAAATTTTAGTTTTCTGCAAGTTGATTACTTTAGGACAGTGAACAACAATTTTATGTTATTGATTATATCTTATAGAGACCGAGTGGATTGTTGAGTAGATCTAAGTTGGTTGAAGAGTTAGAAATTCAATTGGTACATCTAGACCTGAGGATAACTGATTCACNTTCCCCCCCCCCCCCCCCCCATGGTTATTCTAAATCATTCTAACACATGTTCCACTTCTATAATGCATCTTCTTCTACTTCTTTTTGTAGTCCTGCTAGTAATTTGGTTGTTCTTCTTTTCTTTAGAAATATGTTCTCATACTTTTTCATCAATAACTCAATTTCTTCTATGCTTGTTTATGGATTTGTAATAATCAAAGTTCTTTCTTTGCTTAACCTTTCTTGTTTTGTAGCTTCGTTCCATCTTGTATGGATTTTTTCGAGTAATTATTCAGGAATGTTTTGTTTCAAATCATTTGGAAATATTCTGAATTTGTGTAACTGAAATACTATAGCATCTTTTATAATTTTCTTTTCCTCTTTTGTCCATATCCAAAACTTGATTTTGTGTATGTGAACGATATTCCCATGTTCTCTTATTCCTTCCGCTAAGTCATCAGTTATCCTTGGTATTCTAGATTTTATTTGTTCAATATTAGGTTCATTTTCCTTTCTTTGTGCTCTTGTTCTTTCTTCCTCTATTTTAGATCTTTTTCTTTTAGGTTGTCTTTGTTTAGCTCTTTTAATCTTAGCATAAGTCTCTAGTATTGTTGATGATTTTTTCTTTCTTACTACACTGCTTACCTCTGAATTCTTTTCTTCTGATAGTGTCCTTTGGTAAACTTCTTCATATGTTCTAAACCGATTAACTTCCTTAACCTTAGGTTGATCTAATAGTAGTTTAATACTTGATATAAATTCATTTTAATTTGTCCCATATCTAGTAGGTTGTAGCCATGACGTTTGTGGTTCCACTACTTTAATTAGACATGAATGTGTGATATCCAAAAAACATATATCTTTCTCATATTTCTTAACTATGTGAGGTGGTATATGATATCTTCCATAGATTCTAGTTTGAAATTCTCTAAAAGAACTCCACATTACTATACTATAACTCCTTCCCATTTGTTCAATATATCTGTTAATCTAATTTATAAATAGTTTTCCTGTTATCCAATTTACTTTACCAATAAATAGTTTTCCTGTTATCCAATTTACTTTACCAATGCCCAGGAAATAACTTTGTACATAGAAAAATATACATACTAGTAGCGCTCTAAACTTCAATCCTTGTTTCTTGATTTTTCTTAGATTCAACATCAGTTGATCTCTTGTCATTTCTACTAAATAAAACTTGTTTTCTTCATTAACGATCTCATATACAACTTCTAATGCTCCTCCAAATATATTTTCTAATTGATTTTCCTAATAGATCTTATGTCCAATAACCAATGATGCAAATTTCATTTCTTTATCCATAATATTGCTTGTAGAAAAGGTTTTTTATCTTTCTTATACCTTACTATACCCTCAATTTCAGTTCTAGAATTCAGTTCCTTTACACATTTCTTTCCAGTAGTTGATACTCCAGTTACTGCAAAGATGATTTCCTTCGTGATCTCAAACTGTCTATCTCATTCCAACCATATGTAGTCTTCATATACTCTAGTTAATACACATTTAATCTATTCTAATACACATTTAATCTATTCATATTCAAAATTCTTTGGTATATGCACAATATGTGTCAAACATTTTGTTTCCAGATGTCCATACTCTTCATTCAACATTTCATTCTCTTTATATAATTCCTTGTAGGTTATACTTATCTCCTCATCTCCGATCTCACTTTCAAGAATCTTTATTGAAAGAATTGGCAGCTAAAGGAAAGAAGGTAATAGAAAACTACATGGACAGAGTGAAGTTCACCTCTGAACATATCAAGAAGATAGAAGAGGCTGAGATCATGGTAGACACTATTAGAAAATCAGTTGAGACATCTACCCAAGACATGAACATATGTAACAATGTCTATCAAGGTCAGTTGGACAAGATTGAAAAAGATAAGTTAGAGATCAGCAAGATAAGAGTCAGACAAACTCAATTGAGAAATGCACTTGCGCCCTCTCTAGCAGTTCTGAATGAGAACATCAAACAGATTGATGCCACCATTGTGACATATGATCAAGTTCCTTGCATGGATTTGATAAAGATGGGGAAGTTGACATATGCCTTATGCGTGCATCTTCAGATAGTTGATGCAATGAAATTATTCTGGTAGAAAGAGATCCAATCTCTTCAGATTGTGTACCGAGATGTTTACATGGAGTAAGTATCTAGAAGACTTACAATTTTTGTACACCTTTGTCATTAATGTCAAAGGGGGAGTAATAGAGAATGTGTTTACATGGGGAGAAATATATATATATATATGTGTGTGTGTGTGTGTGTGTGTGTGTGTGTGTGTGTGTGTGTGTGTGTGTGTGTTAAGAGATACAATGATATACAGTTATTTTGTGTGTTAAGTCATTTTGAGAAACTTGGCCACATTCCTTTGTTGTCATAAATGACAAAGGGGGAGATTGTTGGCAAGTTGACTTCCTGAGGATGCATGACTTATTTTTTTTGTCATCATGGCAGCAAATTCATACTAAGTTTCTGTCTAAGATAACTTAGAAGATAAAATGACTAAGGATGGAAAATAGGACAGACAGAGTTATACAACGATCAGCACATCAGTGCACATGTGAGAGATCAAATCAAAGTATGCGCATTTAGATATATGTTCTATGTGATGTATACATACTAAGTCTAGACACACATAGTATGGTATGATAGTACGGAGAAGTTACAGACAAATCAGTACACTAGCAGTCCAGAAGACAGAGCATGGAAGTCGACTAGTGTTTTGATCAGCGTGAATTATTTTGTTATGTAACGGCCAAGCACCTTTGATTATATGTTTTTAATGATGTAATTAGCAATGTTGTAAACATGCTTAAGCCAACTTTCTCAGAAGCATTGTGTATTATGTTTTAGGGCTGACTATAGTCTTGTTTTGAGTCGCGCCTATTCGGGTATGAACATATAAGTATGTAATGTAAAGTTATATTACAAGTGTTGAATATTATGTATGAGAAAGATAAAGAAGAGTAGTATGATGAAGTCAGTATGAGATAAATCTCTTTAAGAGAGTAAGAGCATCAGCGCATACACGGAACTGATCAAACAGTAGTGTCATCACAGCAGTTCACTTTTGATATAGTGTATATCAAATATCAGAAGGTTGTAGCCTTCATCTTATTGGGCAGTAAGTCATATACCTTTAACAAGGTTTTGTAAAAGACTCCTAACAGGGTCAAACCTTTAACCAAGTCATTATACTCATATGGTAAATACTGCTTCTAACAGGGCAAAGGAACTTTAACAAGTTCATTATACTAGTACAATATTTGTGGGTACTAATTCCCACTGAGGTTTTCCTCTTATCAAGGTTTCCCTGTAATCATATCATGTGTTATGAGTTCTTATGTTAAGCTTCATTGAATGTATGTTTGATTTATGTTTAAGTTGCTAAAAATTAATTAATAGACAAACACTAATTCACACCCCCCCCCTCTCAGTGTTTCTAACAGTTGATAGTCTAGTTACTACAAAGATGATTTCCTTCATGATCTCAAACTGTCTATCTCATTCCAACCATATGTAGTCTTTGTGTACTCTAGGTAATACACATTTAATCTATTTATCTTCAAAATTCTTTGGTATATGCATAATATGTGTCAAACATTTTGTTTCCAGATGTCCATACTCTTCATTCAACATTTCATTCTCTTTATATAATTCCTTGTAGGTTGTACTTATCTCCTCATCTTAGATCTCACTTTCCTTGCATTGAATAAAAGTTCTAATGTATTTTGTCAATATAACTCTACTTGGTAAACAAGATAGTGCTCTAGCTCCATTTGTTTTAGTTGGTTTTAGTGATGTTAGTTGATATTCTGGTTCCTTCTCCTATGATCCGTCGACTAATATAATCTTCTCATTAATGATAATTATTATACACTTTCTCAAGATGTTTTGATCATCTAGGGTTTACTTCTCAATCAACTTGCTAGTAAATCCCTTATGTAAGTTGAAATGTTCACTCAATCTTGTCTACGCATTTACTTCTCACATGTAACACTCATAAGTTAGATGTCATTATATATAGACAAGGTGTCCAACACTCACTTTTTACTAGAATATTTATTACAGGTCAACAGTGTTCCTATGTACTGATGGTAATACAACTCCGTCGATAATAATAAAAAATATCTTCATCTTTCCTAAATTACTCATTGCGTCTATATATGTTATTTGAATGTTCCAGTGCATACTTTATTTTAGGGACTAAATGATTATTCTAATAATGTTTTAGGTCCCTAATCAATTACTTACTTGCTTATTTGATGGTTGTATTCCCTACGCGATTTGACAAAGGGGCTTCCATTGATGTTTCCTTAGCTTCCTTCTTTACCCATATCTTCTTCATTTCTTCTTTGACTTGTTCTTAATTTATAGTTCTTTTACCTCTGATATCTCTATCATTGTGAGTAGCAAACCAATATCTGTAGTTGTAGGCGGCATGACCAAATTTTGATCAAATGTAGTATGGTACTGCAAATGATCTCCAAGGTTCAATTCTTACTTCATTGTTTCCTTTTCTGGAATCTGATGTTATATGTCCAGGTTTCTCACTTTCAAAACATGTAACTGAGTTGTTCACTTTTGTTCTCTGATAGTGTACCATTTTCCTTGTTGTTGGTGTTCTAGTTCTGCAGTTTTCAGTTTTATGTCCATAGTGATTATATTTATAATAGTATCCATCGAATTTTCTCTCAGATGATCTAGTGATGCCTTCAGATTTACATTCATATGCTCTATGACCAAATTTGTTGCAGTTGTAGCAATAACTGGTAAATGATGTGTTCTCAGTAGAATTTACTTGTTTACTTCGTCAAACATTTTCTCTATGACCATATTTTCCACAATTGTAGCAAGTCGGCTTATAGGGTTTCTTACCTTGTATATCGCTTGTTTCTCCATATTTTGACGATTCTCCAATTTCCATAGTGTTGTTACCAATATATCCCAATCTGGTAGTGTCACTCAGTTTTCTCTGATTTTTCAGTTGTTCATCAATCTTCCACATGCTTTGTTCAAATTTTGTAAGGCTTGCATTGATTTCTTTTTCAACTTTCATATTGTTCTTTAAGTCAGCATTCTCTTTCTTGCATTTTTGATTTTCTACTTGTAGTTGTAAGTTCCTATCACCAGTACTTTCTATCAGTTCTCTCTATGCATGAATCTCTCTCTATTGTCTTTCAAGTAGTATGTCTTTTCCAGTAATAGTTTCTTCAGCATCTCTTTTTTCTATTCCAAGAATTCCTTTAGCACTCTCAGAAGTTCTCATTCTTTCCAATATTTCTATCATTCTCAAGGCTTGACTTTCATGTTATTTCTTCATCTGACTGAATTCTTCAATTAATTCATTGTTCTTTTTCAATAGATTGGCAATAGCAGCATTAGCTTCCTCAGAATTAATACTTCCTTCCAATAATCTGTCAAGGTCATCAAGGCTCATGTTTAGGTTTTTCTGTAAGTTCCTTTCATTTTTCAATTGATGTCTATAGTTTGTTCTTCATCTCATGAATCATTTCATTAGCATCTTCTAGAGATTAATCCAACTATTTTTTATACCTATAACTCTCTATTATCCCATATCTACTCCAAGATGTTAAAATTTTCTTCTAGAGAACCAACGATCTCTGATACCAATTTTTGGAAAGATTTAGGTAAGGGAATGAGAGGGGGGTGAATCAGTGCCTCAAACAATTCACACTTATGTCGTAATAATCTTAAAATTCAACTCTTATGTTTAGTGATACCAATATGTGTTCCTATCTATATCTAATAATTGTTGTAATATTAACTGATAGCTTTGCAAATTAACAAACATAAACATATAAATATTCATACACTTAACACAATATTTTGGTAACGTAGAAAATCCATGGTGAGAGGGAAAAAGTTAGGGGGGGATGAAACCCACAACTGATCACTGCAATAATAAGGTGCCCAGTTAAGAGCTTACATAAGCACTGTTAAATGCTACCCAGTTATGGGATTTACCTAGAGACCTGTTAAAGTCTTATACTCTGTTAGGATTAATCTGGTTAAAGGATTTTATCTCACTTATATAGTGTTCACCCTGTTAAAGGATTTATAATAAGTTCCTGAATAGAACTTTTCAGTCCGGTTAGAGACTACCCGATTAAGGGATTTCACAATCTTGTCACTAAACTATTAGGAATAAATAAACAATAAATTTGACCTATGAATGATTTCTCCTAAATCTTGTTAGATCTCGTTCTGCTAAGTTCCTTCTTTGATTTACACTTCTCTTCTCTTCACTGATATTTTGCGATGTCACTTCACTATATCTTCTCCTTCTCTCTGGTTTCCTTTTAAATTATTCTCTAGACCTAATATTTTTCAAAAAAAAATTCCCTAATTATGTTTTCTTGATTCTTTCATAGGACGATGAGATAATAGGATGTCATCCTTGATTCTAGTCTTCTCGTTTCCTTTCGCTTATAAAACTTTACAATAAACTTTGCTGATAGTCATAACCTTTTTGTCAATAAACTATGCTTTTTTGATAGTACTCTATACTTGATGTTTGTTGTCTATCCTATGTGTTAGTTTCTGGGTGGTCCCACAATAGTGTGTCCCACTTTTTTGAACATCCTGATTTTTGCTAAAATTGCACATTTTTAAGAAAATATGATTATTTAAGCCTTGAGAGGTCCCATTTGAAGGAGTAAATTTAAAATGGCTAGATAAAAGCCTCTTGGATCAAAATCCCTTTGGTATAATCCCTCTACTCCTCACTCACACCTATAATCAAGTCTCCTTTGAACCCATCAAAATGCTGACAAAAAATCACTTTGACATTAAATTTTTGTGGGATAAAATAAATTTATTTGAGAAAACCAAATATAGGATGATAGTACTCTGAGAGAGCTTTCCAATGATTATGAGTTTTATATATATTGAGTTTATTAAGACTTTTCTTTTTAAGTTTTACTAAACATAGGTTGTCTGGCCATTTAGCGACTTCTCTGTTCGACGCTTCTGGAAAAATAGTAAATTAGGGAAAAAAATTATGAAAAATATGTAGGAAATAGGTATTTATGTTACCTTTCTATCAAAAAAAGAATAAATGAATTTTGATATATAGAGATAGAGTTAGAGCGATCAAAGTGAACCTATGTCCAAATTATAATTAATGTCACTTCATAACTCAATAAAATATTAAATATTCAACCAAATTAAATGAAACCAAATGGATTCCCTAGATATTTGTGTTACAAACCTAAATTCAAAATAATTATGTTCTTATCAGTTTTATAAAAAAAGTTATGTTGATCAAAGTGAGTGTCACCCCTGAAAAATCTTGATTTTTCACAAAAATAATTTTTGAAGGAGAAGGAAAAATGGATACAAATAAATTCCATTTTAAAAATATATATATATATATATTTATAAACTAGAAATAAAATGCTAAAATTCACTAGTTTACATCATCTTCAAATTCTTAGTGGTTTAATGACAATAGATGTTCGAAAGTGAAGTTTTTTTTCAGAATGTTCATTTTAGTGTCAAAGTTGGCCAAAAAGTGGGACACGGTTTTGTGAGATCACCCTTCTAGCAATGACAATATTATCAAAATCATTCTTTATCTTGTAGAGGATTTTTTCAAGTAACAATTATATTATTGGTAGGAATATTTTGTAATTAAGTTGTTAAAATAACTTAATATATTAAGGCATGTCATTGGTGGAGTTTCCTATAAAATAGGTTTTGTAAATCATATATATATGTAATATGAATTGATTGAAAATAAGAACAGAAGCGACATTAATTTGAATAAAATTATTATGATTCCTTTATTCCAAATTTCCTATATTTGTGTATGGCTTCTTCTCAACAGGTTTTATCCATCTTCTCAATTCTCTTTGGTTTCTTCTATTTGGCATCCATTCCACTCCTCCAACTAGCTTCTCTTCATTCATCAATGTGTATTGATAGGCTTCCTCCATGGTAGTCATCCAAACTAGGCTTAATTCCTCCTAAATGTGGTTCTAAGGTCATTGATGTATCATGCCACATTTTCCTTTCCATCTTCGCTATGTGTGGTTCTGATGATCATCTTGTGAAACTCCTCAGTGTATTCCTTCACCATCATCTCCCTCTACCACAAATTTTGAATTTTCTTCAACATTTCCAATTCATAGTGTATAGGCATAAATTGACCCTTCAGCTTTTTCACCATCCTATACAACTTCATGATCTTCTCTTTTACTCTCTAGTTCATATCCAACTACACGTCATTCTACTAGATGGTGACATATCCCTTCAACTGGGTTTTGGAAAACCTCACTCACTCTGAAACTTCAATTTTCTCAAATTTTAAGTATTTCTCCATCTCACTAATCTAATCAATCAACACCTCCAGATTTAGGCTTCTGACATAATTATGGATTTTTTTTCTCAACCTCTTTCCATTTATTTTTACTACCTTCATCATCTTAATCTAATCTAATTCTTCTACCTCTTGATCTTCTTCACCTTGCTCTTTCCTCTATGGCGCTTCATCATTTCTTTCATCTTTTGTTCTAGGGTTTAAACCCTTCTTCTAGTCATCTTCAACAACATCTAATCAATTCTTCATAGCTTGCATCATGTCCAAATTTTCTTCCACTCTTCCTGAAACATTAGCCATGATATATTTTCTCCTTATCAACATCCTTTCTTCTGAACTAGGTGCAACTACCTCAATTTGACGATATGATTTTAGGTTTTGACTTCCTCACTTTGATGATTGGTTAAAAGCATTCGCAACCTACCTCTATTCGGTGATCTATCCACACCAAAGATCTTCCAAAACTTTGACCATTGCAAGTTTGAAACTTTCTCTAATACCACTTGATACAATCAAGGTTAGAGGGTTTGGAATGGGTTGTCCAACATTGTATTTGATTGCACAAAACACAACACATAATTGAATGTGGATGAAAACAATGACTTGCATTATTGAAAGCAGTAAATCAACTTTACCATAGGCGTACATCAGCTCATTGGCCACACATGAAGGCTCATAGGCTTCTATGGGATTATTATAGAAATTTATTAGAAAAATAAAGCTTACAAATATTCTTTCTCCTAACTAATCCCTAACTACTATTGATCATCTTTTATGTTTCCTTACATGCTTATATATTATATACAATGGTTTTCGATATTTTATGTCATCCGTCTAGGTCCCAAGATGGTGTAACATGTCTTCTAACCATTTCTTCTTGAAGACTGTATAAAGTTTGGTGCAGATCTATTTTGATGTCATGCAAACCTTTCTTGATGTTTCTCTACTTCAAATTTGCCACACTATCCATTTTGCAAGGTTGGAGAACACTCTACACACTAATGTAATTGAGTCTAGCTTGAGTCACTCTTGGCTACTCCTACATCATCTCCTGACTCTTCTATTTTCTTTTCTCTAACCTAATCTTCCTTTTATCAATTTATTAGGTTAGGCTAGTTGATAGAGTAGTTTCCTATTCAAATTCATTTGTAGTGGCACAAGTTTAGATAATTTAGCCATAGATGTAGAATAAAGTAGGAAGCACACCTTCAAAGATTCTTGTCTTGTTATTTAAAATTAATTATGGATGTGTGGGTTTCCCATTTTGTTGAAGTTTTTCAAGTACTCCTAAAATTAGCAGGCTTGATTAACATTTTCATTCTATTTGGTAAGTTGCGGTCATAGTAACAAGCCTTAAATATTGAGGAGGCTTGGTATCCACACCTATATATGAGCATGAGGATCTATTTTAATGTTTTCTTTATGATAGCTTTTCCCAAACATGCAAGGTTGAAAAATATAATACCGACATAGTGATGCGACAGATAAGGTTAGGACATAGGGTAGGAGGAATTTGTAGGTATAGGGAAGGTTATTGAGAGGGGGGTCAATCATTAATCTCAACTCGTATCCTTTAAAATGCAATCTCTAATCTTTACTTAACAGATTTACTGATTACAATTTCATTCACCTATAACAGTCTTATCGATTACTAAAATAGTAAACATCCATGCATCATAAGATAAACATTCACACAACATTAACACCAATATTTATCATGTGGAAACCCAATTAGGGAAAAAACCACGATGTGATATCTATTCCCACAAATGTTGTAATCTTCTGGAATATGCTAGGTAACAAGCTTGCCTAGTTAAGGGTTACAAAAGCACTATTAAATGCTACCCAGTTATGGGATTTACCTAGAGACCTATTAAAGTCTTATACCCTATTAGGAGTAACCTAGTTAAAGTATTTTATCACACTTATACAGTTTTCACCTTGTTAAAGGATTTACAATAGATCGGTTAAGGTCACCTGATAAGGGATTTTTACTGTCATAATTATTAGAGAGTAACAACATATAATGATCTGTATTTTTCACTATCTCTACTATATCAGATCCAATAAAGTTATATAACACATTAACATACCATTAAATCCTCTATATCCCTCTCTATATCCTCTTCTATGATCGCAATTTTCCTTCTCTGATTAGTTCTTCTGTTCCTTCGATATCTTGACTTCTCCTTCTTCACAATTCCAAACTTCTCTTTGTGATACCTAATTTTTTCTTGTCACCTTCCTTAAGTAGATTTTATTTAATCATTAAAACCTAAACCTAGATTTAAACTATCATAATTTTATCATCAGAATAAATCATTTCCTTATTCTTCCTTTTGTGTTGGTTGTCTCATGGTCTTTTATTTTAACTCAATAGCAGTCAGTGTCCTTATCCAATAGCTAACCTTCTTTCCAATAAGTTTGTCTTTAATGTTGATAATTAATACTTGGCTACTTTGACATAAATGACACACAATATAACTTCCTTATCAACTAGAGCAGTTATCCCAACATTCTCTCTATATATGCCAACAATATCCCCCTTTGGCATTGATGGCAAACATCTTGTTTAAAATGACATCTTGGCAAACTTCTAGTGATACATCACTATATGTACCTTTCTGTAATAGTCTTTTTATTATGTTCATTATGCTTCCTTCTCTCCATTATTCTTTCTCTTTACTCGCAATTTTCCTTACTATTCTTTCTCATTCATTCTCCCCCTTTGAAAACAATGCCAAAGGTGATCAACCTTATTGCCTAGACCGCTCCCCCATAGAATAGTCCACCTTTACATCAATTCATACTTGAGATATTTTTTTAGAATCTTATGAACTGATGCATACTGCATCTTCTTTTAGGGCCCGTTTGGCAGCAGGAATACCATATCCTAGATATGGTCAATTCAGGAAGATGCTGGCAATTCAGGAAGATGCTTATCCTCAAAATGAAATCTGGAATATGGACTGACCCGTTTGGTTCACCCGGAAGATAATTGAGAAGATGCATAAGGAATTTTAATTCTTTATTTTTTAATTTCTTTGAATATGGGATGTATATGTGTATATATATACACACATGCACACATGTGTATATATATAGATACATGTATGTATATATACATGTGTGTATATATAGACACATGTGTATATGTGTATATATGTGTGTACATACACATGTATACACACATACACATGTGTGTGTATACACACATACACACATGTGTTATACACACACATGTGTGTATATATACACACATATGTGTATATACATATACAAGTGTGTATCCATATATACACATATACACATGTGCATATACACACACATGTATGTGTATACACATACATACATTTGTGTATATACACACACATTACATGTGTGTATATATATATGTGTATATACACACATGTGTACATACACATGTGTGTATATACACATGTCTATATACACACATGTGTATATATACACATTTGTGTATATATACACATGTGCATATATA
>MU226990.1:1485426-1508446 GCA_018584345.1 Thuja plicata
TATATATACACACATGTGTATATATATACATCTTTATAGCAATATAATATACATCTTTATAGTCACGGATTCTACAAAATATTAAATTTGGTTTGTATATACATGCACATGTGTATATACACACACATGTATATACACACATGCATATATACACACATGTGTATATACACACATGTATATATATACATCCTTATAGCAATATAATATACATCTTTATAGTCACGGATCCCACAAAATATTAAATTTGGTTTTCTAAAAATTGGAATTCCCATTCCACTTATTTTGAAATTCCAATTCCACCTATTTAGGTGGAAGATGATATTCCCATTTTTGGACAAAATGAGAATTTCGGAATTCCAATTCCATTTTTTTCCATGGACCCAAACATGGAATTTGGCATTATCTAGAATTAGATAATGCCAATTCCAGTCCAATTCCTGCTGCCAAACGGGCCCTTAGTTTATTTTTGATAGGGGTAGGAACCCTAGTTTACCTCTTAGATATTCAAAGCTCTCCTTAGGTAGTGGTTTAGTGAATATATCTGCAACTTGTTCCTTTTTGGGAATGTATCCCAATCTCACTTCTTTGTCTTGTACTTGTTCCCTTAGGAAATGATACTTGATAGCTATATGCTTGGTCTTTGAGTGCATTACTAGGTTCTTTGATATATTAATAGCACTAGTATTGTCACAATGTATAACAATAGGTTCTTCAAATTTCTCATGTATTCCTTCCAGTACTTGTTTTATTCATAAAACTTGCTAACAATTAATGGTAGCAACATCATATTCATCTTCACCTGTATATTGTGAAATAATATTTTTTTTCTTGCTTGTCCATGACACTAATATGTTTCCCAAATAAAAAGCTCCTCCACTTGTACTTTTTATGTCATCAATGTTTCCATCCCTATTTGTGTATGTATATGCTTGATGATTAAAATCTCCTTTTCTTTCATACAACAATCCATAAGTCTCTGATCCTTTAAGATATCCAAATATCCTTTTAACTGCAATCATATGTGAATCCTTACAATTAAATGAAAAACTAGCAACTATTCCAATTGCATGTGCAATATCAGGTCTGTTATGAACAATATATAGT
Source organism: Thuja plicata (assembly GCA_018584345.1). NCBI lineage: Eukaryota > Viridiplantae > Streptophyta > Pinopsida > Cupressales > Cupressaceae > Thuja > Thuja plicata. Next base: position 1,486,531 of record MU226990.1, read on the forward strand.
ATCTTTTCAATCATTCATCTGTATAATATTTCATTAACTTCCTTAGAATCATCTTCTTTAGATAGTTTACAACTAGTTACCATAGGGTGTACCGATAGGTCTTGAATCTTTCATTCCAAAAAATTTCAATATCTCCTTTATATATTTTGACTGAGTTATGTAAATACCTTTCTTTATTTTTTGTACTTGTAATCCAATGAAATTTTTTATTTCTCCAATCATAGACATCTCAAATTCTTTTCTCTTTTCTTTAGAAAAAGATTTACTTAGCAAATTATTTCCTCCAAAAATTATATCATCAACAAAAATTTCAGCAATCAAAACATTGTCTTCATTTTCAGTCTTCAAATATACATTACTCTTATCACTAGTTCTTTCAAATCCAATCTTAATAAAATATGAATGTAGTCTCTCATACCATGCTCTCAGTGCTTGCTTCAGACCATACAATGCTTTGTGTAGTCTGCAAACCAAATTTGTACCTTATTCATCAATAAATCCTTTAAGTTGCTCAATATAAATTTCTTATTCTAGCATTCCATTCAGAAATGTCGAATTGACATCCATTTGATAGACTTTAAATCCTTTATATTTTGCATAAGCCAATAGTATTTTGACTCCTTCCAATCTAGCCATAGGTTCAAAACTCTCTCCATAATCTAGTCCTTCTTCCTGTGCATAGTCATTGTAAACTAATCTTGCTTTTTTTCTGATTACTTCGCAATTCTCATTAAGTTTGTTCCTAAAAACCCATTTTGTTCCTATAAAAATTTTATCTTTAGGTCCGGGAACTAATGCCCATGTTTTATTTTTCTCAATCTATTCAATTTATTCTCTCATTGATTGTATCTAGTCTTAATCTTTTAGTGCATCTTTTACCATTCTCAGTTCCATCTCTGCTAGTAGACATGTAGTGTTCTTGGCTCTTAATTGACTTCTTGTTAAAAATCCATCACTCTTGTCTCCTAGTATATCTATCAAACTATGGTTAATCCTTATATTCCTTGGTGTTATAGGTTCCACATTATGACTTCGTTCATTTTTTTTATTTGTTTCACTTAGTGGTGTCGTTATCGGTTGAGTGTTATCATTCCTGTATTTGCTTGTTTTGTTTCCAACTTTTCAAGTTCAAAGTAAATCAAGTCATTGTATCCTTCTAGTTTCCTTTCACTATTATCTTGACTTTGATCTAAATATTCATAAATCTTTACATTTATGCTTTCAATCAACTTATTTGTGATTTTGTTCAAACACTTGAATTCTTTACTCTTGGTAGAATATCCTAAAAATATTCCTTCATCACTTTTGTTATCAAACTTTCTATTTCTATAATCTTTATTGATATAATATTTGCTTCCAAATATTCTAAAATAACTAACATTAGGTGTTCGACCATACTAGAGCTCATAAGGTGTCTTGTTTGTTCCTCTCTTGAATTGTACCCAATTCAGTGTGTATACAACTATGCTAATATCTTCTCTTCAGAATTTCAGAGCAACTACTCCTTGATTTAGCAATGTCCTAGCACATTCTACAATATATTTGTTTCTTCTTTCTGTTATCGCAATCTATTGAGGTGTTCTAAGTGCAGTCAACTACCTTTTGATTCCATGTCCATCACAATAGTTATTAAATTCTTCTGAAGTAAACTCGCCTCATCTATCTGATCTAAGACATTTCAGAGTTTTTCCAGTTTCATTCTCAGTTCTAGATTTATACATTTTAAAAGTAAGAAAAACATCACATTTAACTTTTAAGAACATTACTGACATCATCCTTGAGTAGTCATCAACAAACAATATAAATTATTTGTCTCCATTATAGATTTTTGTACTTATAGGTCTGCACAAATCTGTGTGTACCAAATCTAAGATATGTTCTATTGAGTAGTCTTTGTTTGAAAAACTTGACCTAGTCATCTTACCTAACTGACATTCTTTACATACTGCATTTTCTGTCTTGTTCACTATTGGTATTCTTCAAACACCTTTCTTCTTGCTAACCTTTACCAAATTCTCAAAGTACACATGACCAATCTCTTATGCCATAACCAACATTCTTCTATTCTTGTAATCAAACATTGACCAACAGTAATATTTAGTTTGAAAATATTACCTTTTGTTTGTCCACTAGTCCCAATCAGTTTTCCATTCTTCTCATACATTTTACATTTACCATTTCCAAACTCGAATTTTAGTCCTTTATTATTCAATTGTGAAACACTTAGGAAACTATATTTCAATCTGTCAGTCTAGTAAACATCATCACAGGTGATATCATCAGTTAAAGCAATAGAGCCTTTACCTCTGATTATATAGGGAGAACCAATTCCAAATGTAACCGTACCTCCATCACATTGTTCCATGGTTATGAATTTGTCCTTATCTCTAGCCATATGGTGTGTGTGCATTTGATGTCAATAATCCAGTCGTTGTTACAAATCACACTTGAGATCAAATATTTTTCTTCTCCGATATCAACAATATCGGTAGAGGGATCTTCTTTTATAGAAACAAACACTATTTCCACATCATTATCATCTCCATTAGTGTTATGTTCATTTTCCTCTTACTTAGCGATGTAACATAGCTTTTTTCTCTTCTGAGTGAAATCCTTGTACTTCTTGTATTTGTCTTTCTTTTCTCCATCATGATCCCTTTTCTGTTTGTTAGGACATCTATGTGCAAAGTGACCGATTTGGCTACAATTCCAACATGCAATAGGGTTGTTACCTTTGTATCTTCCTTTACCTTTAGGAAATCTTCTAGCAATCGGTGCTTCAAGTTCTTATAATTATTTATCCTCGATAGCTAATCCTTCATATTCATCAAAGTCATAAACAATAGTATTTATTTTTCTAGATGATCCAATATTAGCAGTAGATTGAAATGCAACTTCACTAGTAGGTTGGCTATTGTCATAATTACTCAATTCAAATGTTGTAAGCCTACCAAAAAGTGAATCAACTATGATCTTACTCTTATCAATTGTTCTTAATTATTGTATTGTAGAAGCTCTAATAGCATACCTATGTGGAAGTGTTATGAGAATATTAATTACAACATCATTATCTTCCATCTTTCCACCAACTCCTTTGATGGATGCAATGATTTATTTTATACTGGTTCTGTATTGAGAAATAATTTCCTAATTGAGCATCTTCATTTCATCAAATTTTCCTTTCAGTCTGTCAACCTTTTCCTATAAGACATGTTCATCTCCACCATGTACTTGTACCAATTTATCCCAGATTTGCTTGGTCGAAGGTAGATCTTTATATCAACATACTCAGAATTATGCAAAGAACTTGCTTGTTCTATCATCACAGCGTTATGAATCATCTTTTCTTTCTTCTTTGATTTGGTAAGTGTACCGGTAGGTTGTACATATTCATAAAAGAGATAATCTACTACATTATCTGAAATTCTTGTCAGGTATAATCTCATCCTACTTGCCCACATTCCAAAATCATCTTCATTCTTGTTGAACTTGGGTGCTTCCTTCCTATACATCTTGAGATCTTGATCTTTTCCCTAAGCGATTAAGCTTCCAAATCAGGGAACCTATGCTCCAATGTCAATTATAGGTATAGGGAAGGTTACTAGGGGGTGAATCATTAATCTCAACTCTTATACTTTAAAACACAATCTCTAAGCTTCACTTAACAGATTTACCAATTACAGTTTCATTCACCTATAACGGTCTTATTGGTTACCAAAATAGTAAACATCCATGCATCATAAGATAAACACTCACAGAAAATTAACACCAGTATTTATCACATGGAAACCTAATCATGGGAAAAACCACGGTGTGAGATCTGTGCCCATAAATGTTGTACTTTTCTGGAATACTCTCGGTAAAGAGGTTGCATGGTTAAGGGTTACAAAAGCACTATTAAATGCTACCCAGTTATGGGATTTACCGAGAGATCTGGAAAAGTCTTATACTTTGTTAGGATTAACCTGGTTAAAGGATTTTATCCCACACATATAGTGTTCACCTTGTTAAAGGATTTACAATAGACCGGTTAGGGTCACCCGATAAGAGATTTTTATTGTCACAATTATTAGAGACTAACGTCCTATAATAATCTATAGTTTGCACTATCTTTGCTATATCATATCTAATAAAGTTCTCTAACACATTAGCATACCATTCTGTACTTTTTATCCTTCTTTGTATCCTCTTTTGTGATTGTAACTGTCCTTCTCTAATTAGTTCTTTTTTTCCTTCGATATCTTGACCTCTCCTTCACGATTCCAAACTTCTCTTTGTGATACGGAACTTCTTTTTGTCTCCTTCCTTAAGTAGATTTTCTTTAATCATCAAAACCTAGACCTAGATCCAACAATCATAATTTCATCATCAAAATAAACCATTTTCTTGTTCTTCCTTCCTTGTCAGCAGTGTCGTGATCTTTTCTTTTAACCCGATAGTTGTCAATGTACTTATCCAATAGCTAACCTTCTTGCCGATAAGTTTGTCTTTAATGCTGATAGTTAATACTTGGCTACTTTGACATCAATGACAAACAATATAACTTCCTTATCAACTAGAGCAATTATACCGACAATCTCTCTATATATGCCAACATAAACCACACAAAAAACCATTAATATGTTGTGCCCCCAATAAAATAAAATGTGTTTAGAATAGTGGTATACAAAGTAAGAAATACACAACCAATTAAAGATAAAAGAAGGAATGTGATGCAGTCATAGTTGAATTTTCCCCAATGTAGATGGTTCAACCATGCAAAAAGAGTCAACACAACAAAAACAACCAACACTAGATCATTAAAAACTCAGTAATGAACAAGAAACATGCCTCATAGACCTTCTTATTATCTAGAATCAAATATTTACATCACACATGCCCATCAACATGTCAGCTTACATTCCAAGCATACATGCCTTCTTACAATCATAAATCAAGATCCATGTTGGATGCTAAGCTACTGCACTACTTTATCCCTTACACTCTAACTAAGGACCCAAGACTACAAATATTTACAAGATTGCAAGAAACAAGTTGGCCATAAAAGATCACATTCTCCAAGAAGAAGACGTATTACAACATATAGGTCATGACCTAAATCCATTATAACACCTCCAAATAGATATGGAATGAAGCACGATCACACAAGGAGGTCTGCCATGAGCATATGATCATCAAACAATGCACCAATTAGCATCGTCGATCATGAAATGTCATCACAAATCAAATCATACCAACTTGGTCGTTAGAACAGGAAGATTAATATAGGACCAAACCAATCTTAGGATATCTTCTCAGAGAAAGAATGAAACATGATGTGAAGCTAGACAAAGGTTCACCATGATGTCTAGAACACACCAACAGGATCACAAAAGAAAATATGCCAACTGGACCGATCATTACAGAATATGCCCAACTGGAACAGAACAACAAATAAACAAAAGGGAAATATTTTTGGGTGATGTGAGATTACCAAAGACCCAAGGATGATCATGCATCAGAAACCCCAGGTGAAAAATGTTACATAAGATAATTATGAACATTTGACAAGACGTGGAACATAATTCCCATGCTTGCTTTTTATTCAAACATCCTCCTTATCTATTGTACTTTATCTATGTACCTCCACACTATTTTCTGTCAGATTCATTATCTTACTCTTCTTTGTTCTCTCTCTGACATATCTTCTATCAACATTAGAGCTCAAATCACTTCCTCCTTTCCTTTGCATAAGATCTACCTCTGTTGTAAATCTTCACTTGATCAACAACCAAGGTCTTCTGCTACTTCACTTCTTAGAGTTTGATACCAACTTTCCCTCTTCATATCTATCTTCAAGATCCTTCTTCTGATCCAAACTAGCCTCTGTATTCTTCTTCTCTAAATAGTAGCTCTTCACCATGCTTAGATTCCTTGCATTTCTCCCCTATGTTTCCCTCAAAGGAACTAGAGTAAACTTTTGTCCATCCTTCTCTATTGTGACCAAGTTTCATCTACAATCATGAATAGCTCCTCTATCAAATTGCCAAGTTCTTCCCAATAGAACATGAAAAACACTCATAGACACCACATCACATAACACCTCATCTTTGTAAGGTCCAATGTTAAAATTGACCAAACACTATTAATTTGAAAGGAAACTAAGTGTGTGAAAAAAAGTTCCCTACGCTAAACTCCCAAGAAGAGGATCGTGCAAATTCAGATTTAACCCTTAGCAATTACAAAATGATAATACAATAACATGCATACATAGAAAAATGAGAATGACACAATGATTTACCCTGGGGAAAACCTTTCGATAAAAAACCCCAGTACTCCAAAAGTTGCACAATGTATTAATCAAAACTGTTACTGTTTACAATACACTTGCAATGCAAGTTCTTTCAGGAGATAATTGAAACTTGAAGACAAATTTGGCAGCATAAAAATGTTCCAACAATACACTAACTTCTCACTTAGATTCACAACCTTAAAAAATGCTTATATCATGTGCTTCCCTTTTTAGGGCAACTTCCAAAGACAGCCGTATTAGGGTTTTACCATTCTCTGAGAAAATAGGAACCCCACGGTTGTAGAAGAGTGTACAGTACTCAACATGATCAGTTTCCACATGTCTTGCATGTCTTCACCCATCATCGAATCTTCCACAATTATCTCTTACAAATATTAATGACCATCGTAGGAATCTGTCATAATCGTTTTAGTCATGACTAACTTACACATTGTCCAAAGTGTCGACATTTGGAAAATTCAAATGTAAGGAAATATACAAGGTTGAGACACCTTATTCCTAACATTCTCCCACTTTTTGAACACCTTGTAAGAGCCAAAGGAAATAATAGGTTTTAATTGTTATAGGCCGAGAGGCCCATAGACTCCGAAAACCATCTGAACTTCATTGTGCCCACAGGTTTTGTCAATGCATCCGCAACATTCTTTACTATATCTACCTTCTCCAAACTTACCTTTCCATCCTCTACCATATCTCTCACAAAGTGAAACTGCACATTAATGTGCTTCATTCTGGCATGGAAAGTTGGATTCTTTGCAAGGCAAATAGCACTCTGACTGTCGCAACAAATTGTAATCTGTCCTGCATCAACACCAACATCTGAACATAGTCTCCTAATCCAAATGGCTTCCTTAAAAGCATGAGTAGCTGCCATGTAATTTGCTTCTATCATGGACAAAGTGACCACAGATTGTTGCTTACTCATCCAACTAATGGCACCACCAAACATAGTGAGCACATAGGCACTGGTAGATCTCCTGTTGTCAATGTCACCTGCCCAATCTGAATCCACAAACCCATGAATACAAACTGAATGCTGAGCTCCAGAAGAGTTTCCATGATAGCATATGGAATACTTTGATGTACCCTTCAAATATTTGAACACTCTCTTAACTACATCCCAATGTACCTGTCTAGATTTAGCCATAAACTGACTCAGGACTCCCACTACTTGGGCAATTTCTGGTCTAGTACAGACCATAGCATACATAAGGTACTTTCTCATGTCCTCCACCTCACTAGGAGATTTTGGACAGTCATCCACATATAACTTTGTTCCCATAGAAACAAGAACACACAATGGTCTGCAATCTCTCATACTAAACCTGTCCAACACAGACTTCACATACTTACTCTGACTCAACCAAAGTTTTCTGTTAGACCTATCTCTGCTGATTTCCATACCCAGAATATACTTGGCTGCCCCTAGATCTTTCATCTCAAACTATGCTAATAACTGAGACTTTGAATCAGAAATCATATCCATACCCTTCCCAATCAATAACATATCATCATCATATAATGCAATAATAAGAAGGCGATCATCGTCAACTTTGAAATAAACACAATGATTTGATTTTGATCTCAGAAAATCAATCGACAACACAAAGGCATCAAATTTAAGGTACCACATCCTAGGAGATTGTTTCAAACCATACAGACACTTCTTTAATCTGCAAACCAAAGTCTCTTTACCTTTCTGAATATAGTGCTCAGGCTGTGACATATAGATCTCTTCCTCCAAATCACCATGAAGGAAAGTTGTCTTCACATCCATCTGTTCTACCTCTAAATCATACGATGCTGCTAGAGATAATATAAATCTAATGGATGTAAGCTTTGCAACATGAGAGAATATTTCACCATAATCAATTCCCTCCACTTGTGAATACCCCTTTGTAACCGATCTGGCCTTATACCTTTCAACACTGCCATCTGCACAAAATTTCTTCTTAAACACCCATTTGCTTCCAACAGGTTTTTGTCCTTTAGGCAAAGGTACTAGGTCCCAAGTTTTTTTCTTCTCCAATGAAGCCATCTCATCATCCATGGCCTTAATCTAGGAACCTTCATCTTCCATACCTATAGCCTCTTTCACAGATCTAGGCTCATCAGTGTTTGTAATCAAGGCATAAGCACAAATGGAATCTAACATAGAAAATCCAAACCTCTCTAGTTTCTTTCTTTCTCTCATAGATCTCCTCAAGGGCTGAGGTTGAGGTTGTTCTACCTCTTCTTCTAAATTTTTAGAGCTGCTAGAGCTCTCCTCATCATTAGATCCATCACGGTCTCTCTGTTCAGTCTTCTTAGGGGTAGGAGGCAACTGAACAACATCTTCTTTTATTTCTTTTTCATCTGGCTGTAGCACAATAGGAGAAGGTGTTAGCTCTCTAAAAAGAACATTTCTACTAAACAACACCTTACCAATCATAGGATCCCAAAGCTTGTATCCTTTCACACCAACACTGTAGCCGATGAAGATACATTTTACAACCTTGTTTTCCAACTTAGATCTTCTCTCCTTAGGCATGTGTGCATAAGCTTCACAACCAAAAACACGAAGATGTGTAACTGAAGGCTTCTTACCAGACCACACCTCCATGGGTGTCTTACCAACAAGAGCTGATGTAGGAGATCTGTTAACCAAATAGAAAGTAGTGGCCACAGCTTCAACCCAAAACCTTTGTTCAAGGCCAGCTCCACTAAGCATACTCCTAGCCTTCTCCATCAGTGTCATGTTCATTCTTTCTGCAACTCCATTTTATTATGGGGTATAAGGAGTTATCTTATGTCTCTCAGCCCTTGTTCTTTATAGAACTGTTTAAATTCTGTCAAACAAAACTCACCACCATTGTCAGTTCTCATGCACTTAATTCTTTTACTAGTCTGATTCTCTATGGGAGCTTTAAATTCCTTGAACCAATTGAAAACTTGTGTCTTTCTTTTAAGGAAATAAATCCATGTCCTACTGTAATCATCTATAAAATATACAAAATATACAAATTTGGAGAGTGAAGGAACTTTAACAGGACCAAACACATCCGAATGGATAAGATCCAAAATACTAGAAGACTTGTGAGAACTGGGGTAAAACTGAACACGATTTTTCTTACCATAAACACAGTATTCACAGAAGTCAAACTTGAGACTACAATCATTTAACCCCTCAATGAGGTTTTTATTTTTCAGGGTTCTGAGACCCTTCTCACCAATGTGGCCAAATCTCATATGCCACAACATTGTCTTTTCTGCAGGAAGTTTTCCTTCCAAAGTGTTAGCACCCTTAGGTACACTTGTTGCAGTACCATCGAAACCCATTACCATAGACTTCTTTACTGCTGGTTCAGATGGTGGAGATAAAGTGACTGTTGCTTTCTTCCTTGAGACAAAAGAACTATTTCACTGTGAAGTGCAAGCACCCAGTTGAAATAGGGTACCTCTCCTAGTACCTTTCACGACCACTATAGCTCCTCTAATCATCTTGCATCCATCTTTTGAAAAAATAATGTGTACACCTGCACCATTCAACATACTTATAGATAACAGGTTTCATGCCAAACTAGGGATGTGCATTACCCCATTGATTCCCTTTACTCATCCATCAGGGAATCTGATAGTGACTCTTCCTCGTCCAACTATCTCTAGGTGAGAATCATCACCTAGGTACACCTTTCCACCATCAAACTCCTCATACTTTGAGAACCAAATTTGATGAGAGGTCATGTGAAAAGAAGCACCCGAATCAATCAGCCACACATCATTAGATGCATGAGTGGCCAAGGCTGCGACAAAAGCATCGCCATCTTCTTGAGATTTTTCAGAATCTAAATCTGGGCTTTTCTTCTTCTTCTTTGGCTCTTTGCATTCCTTATGGAAGTTCCCAGTCTTACCATAGTTCCAACATGTTACCTTAGACTTTGTAGGAGTCTTAGATTTCCCACAGGATTTGGATCTACCCTTTTCAGACTTATTGTCATTTTTGTTTCCTCTGTCTTTGGATCTACTGCGAATAGCAAGGGCTTCCTTGTTTGAATCGGAAGTCTTTCTTCGCATCTCTTTAGATAACAATGAAGACACCACATCATCCATTTGGAAAGTGACAATAGTACTCCCAAGGGCCATCACAATATGGTCCCATGAATCCGGCAAGGAACATAGCAAGGTCATACATCGATCCTCCTCCAACTTGACACCAGTTGATGTCAACTATGCAATCAGCATGTTAAACGCGTTTAGGTGATCTTCAATGGATCCTCCTTCCTCCATTATTAGATAATATAGCTTCTTTCTCAGGAACAATCTATTCACCAGGGACTTGGCTTGATACACAGACCCAAGCCGTGTCCACAATTTGTTTGCGGTCTTCTCATCGAGAACATTTAGGAGAACAAAATCTACTAGACATAGTCTAATGAGACCCTTAGCTTTCCGATCCTTGAGATCCCAATCTACTTGAGGCATGTTTATTGGTTTGATATCATTATCAACTTCCTCCCATACATCACGGTCTACGAGCATGTCTTCCATCTTGAGTTTCCACAACTCAAAGTTTGTTCCATTGGAATTTTCCACCTCCATTCTACTATATGAAGAACGTACCATCTCTTCCCACAATAAGGTTATGAATACTCTACAAAAATAGTCCCACTAAACTAGAGATTAGCTCAAAAAACCAGTACCCTAACAAATAGAACCAAAACTAGCCAGGCTCTGATACCAACTGAAATGAAACTAAGTGTGCAGAAAATAGTTCCCTATGCTAAACTCCTGAGAAGAGGATTGTGCAAATTCAAATTTAACCCTTAGCAATTACAAAACGATAATACAATAACATGCATACATAGAAAAATGAGAATGACACAATGATTTTCCCTGGGGAAAACCTTTTGGTAAAAAACCCCAGCACTCCAAAACCTGCACGATGTATTAATCAAAATTGTTACTGTTTACAATACACTTACAATGCAAGTTCTTTCCGGAGATAATTGACACTTGAAGACAAATTTGGTAGCATAAGAATGTTCCAACAATACACTAACTTCTCACTTAGATTTGCAACCCTAAAAACACTTATATCATGTGCTTCCCTTTTTAGGGCAACTTCCAAAGACAGCCATATTAGGGTTTTACCTTTCTCTGAGAAAATAGGAACCCCACGGTTGCAGAAGAGTGTATAGTACTCAACATGATCAGTTGCCACATGTCTTGCATGTCTTCACCCATCATCAAATCTTCCACAATTAGCTCTTACAAATATTAATGACCGTCATAGAAATCTGTCATAACCGTTTCAATCATGATTACCTTACACATTGTCCAAAGTGTCGACATTTGGAAAATTCAAATGTAAGGAAATATACAAGGTTGACACACCTTATTCCTAACATATTTTACCTCCACCATGTGATCATAAAAAAAATAACTTATCCCATAAGGACAAGGATGTTTAAGCCTCTTCAATCCAAGATTTTGCAACATCTCTTCTAAGACCAAATTATTAGTACTACCAGAGTCCATAACAACCTTACAATATTTACCTCCTAATTTGCAAACAGTCCTAAATAAATTTCTCCTTTCTTCTTACTCAACATGACTCTCCTAAGCATAAGAGACTCCTATCTCAGGTTCTACCATATTTTCCACAAGTTCATCAGTATTTTGTCCCTCATGTGCCACCAGATTATGCTTTCCCATATTCTTACTCGATCCTTCAACACATTGAAAATATATATTCCCTAAGCCACCACATTTGAAACAAGTACCTTTGAAATCCTTTCTATCATTCCCTCTTCTAGGTGCTCTCTTATCATGTTCAACTTCAACGGTTTTCTTCTCTTTGTCATTGTTTCTAGCTTGTTTCTCCCTTCCTCTAGGGTTACTTTTTCTTCTTTTCAACTTATCTTATGTCTTTAATGCATACTGATAAGCATCCTCAAATGTACTAATCCTCAACATACTCAACTCATCTTGAATGTGAAATCTAAGACTATTAACATACCAAGCCAGCTTCTCCTTAGATTCTTCTTGGCGTCTAGATCTTATAGTCATCTTAAAGAATTCTTCGGTGTATTCTTTCACGCTCATGTCTTTCTACTTCAAGTTTTGCAACTTCTTGAACAACTCTAATTCACAATCCTCAGGAATGAATTTATCTTTTAATCTAGTAACCATCACCCTCCATCTAGTGATTTTCATTTCACCATGTTCCTCCCTATCTTTTTGCAGTTCTTTCCACCATAAGTTAGCATGACCCTTCAACTTAGTCTATGCTAACCTAACCCTTTGTGTATCTCTGATGTCTTCAAGCTCAAAGTAATCTTTCAATCTATCAAATCCTCGAGATGCAATGAACCAATGAAAGTAGAAACATCCATCCTATGAATTTGACTTAATTGTTCCATAGCTCTCAACAATATTTCTTCATCTACAGGGATCTTAGCATCTATAGTCTCAAGATCTTCAACAGCTTCATCATATTCTTCTTTAGTCTCAAGATTTCTTCACAATCCAATCAACATGTTTATGATCTCAGTCCTCATCTCATTTTGGAAGTCCTCCATCATTTTCTCTATCCTTCTAGGGTTCATCCTTCTAGGAAGCATCCTTCCAATCTTCAGGTGCAACTGCCATAGCTTCGATGATCTTATTACAAGATGCTAATTTCCTCTCTTAAGTGATCTATTATACACACTTGCAGTGTTTCTCCAACTCAGTGATATGTACACCTTTGGTATTCCTTCACCTCTCAATAATAATAAAAAAATCCTTCCTAGCCACCTTGCGCAAGTCCTCTTGTGATTGCAAGTCAGATCTTCACTTTGCCACCTCAAGATCAACAGGTCTAGGGCTTCACAAGTCCAGGAACTCAGATCTGCTAACACAGGAACCTCAACCTTGCTCTGATACCATCCGATGCAGTCACAATCAGAGTTTCCCCAATTGATAGGGTACAACCATGCAACAAGAGTCAACACAACTAAAACAACCAACACCAGATCATTAAGAACTCGGTAATGAACAAGAAACATGTCTCGCGGGCATTCTTATTATCTAGAATGAAAGATTTACATAATACATGCCCAACAACATGCCAGATTACATTCCAAGTATACATGTCTTCTTACAATTAAAAATCTAGATCCATGTTGGATGCTAAGATACTGCACTACTCTATACCTTCGACTCTAACTAAAAACCCAAGACTACAAATATATACAAGATCACAAGCCACAAGTCGACCATAAAATATCACATTCTCCAAGAAGAAGAAAATGTATTACAACATATAGGTCAGGACCTAAATCCATAATAACACCTCCAAATAGATATGGAATGAAGCATGATCACACAAGGAGGTCGGCTATGATCATACGATCATTGAACAATGCCCCAATTAGCATTGTCGATCATGAAACGCCATTGTAAATCAAATCATACGAACCTGGCCATTAGAATAGGAAGAACAATATAAGACCAGACTAATCTTAGGATATCTTCTCCAAGAAAGAATGGAATATGATGTGAAGCTAGACTAAGGTTCACCATGATGTCTAGAATGTACCAACAGGATCGCATAAGAAAACAAGCAAACTGGACCGATCGCTATAGAAATTGCCCAACTAGAACATAACAGAAAATAAATAAAAGAGAAATATTTTTGGGTGATACAAGATTTCTAATGACCCAAGGATTCTCCTGCATGAAAATGAAGTACAAGGAAAGTCAAGGTAAATGACCCCAAGGATGACAAGAGAGAGATGCCCCTCCTATGTAGTAACAAGCAACGAATAGGAAATTGAATAAGATAATGCTCCTAGGGGATAGTGGGGAAAGATTATGATAAGGGAAATGAATAGGATAATGCCCCTAAATTTAGAAACTGCAATGATAAGTGTGATGAGAGAGTGGTAACATTGAAGAAGGATAAGTTTTAAACAAAATTGAAGGTAGATGGGAAGCTAAATAAAAAGATATGAGGTGGGTGAAAGAGATAAGAGGAATGCGGTAAAAGGAAGTCATAGAAAGATAGGGATAAGTAGTAGAGAAATATTTATGAGCACAAGAGTATAATATATCAAATTAGATCACACAATGCCTTAAGCTTATGCTCCAAGGCAATAAGGAAACTTGTCTCAACTATCAAACAAATGTATGTCATGTAAATGGAAAATGGAAGTGTGTAAGAGAAGTGTCTAGGGGAATATGTGATATAGGATATAGGAGATAATGTAATAGTCACTTGGTAACAACTAAGTGAGTAGTATAAGGTTTGCAAGAGTTAATAAAGGGAACAAAAATGTATATTCTTAGAACTTTAAGAGAATTGGGAAGGAAAAAAATATTAGGGAGAAAGGGATGAAGTGAAATGTATTCATGAGAGCACCACTTTTAAGTCCATGTTGTAGAGAAGGGAGGCATTCTAACTCTTAATCACAATCTAGAATGACTTATAAGGTGGATTATAAGAGATAGAAAAAGAAAAGAGGTGGAACATATCAAGTCTAGCAAAATGTTTTTGCTTTGATTTAATAAAGAATTCTACTTGGTTTGATTTATGTTTTATATTTTTCTTAGGATTGCATTTAATTTTTCTTTTATTTATATTTTTAATACCACCTCATAGTCAACCCCAAGTAACTAGTAAAATGCAAGGGCTCGTTATCGAGCATTGGATTGGGTAGTTGTGATTCTTTGATGTCACTCCTATAGCTTTAACTAAAGCCTTTACCTAGGAGTATGGGAATCAACATGATTAGCGGTACTTTGTACAAGATGAGTAAAGAGGGGGAAATGATCTTCCTATAGTATTCTAAAGTGTTAGAATAACTGAGAGGGGGGGTGAATCAGTGGCCTCAAAAGTATTCCAATAAATTAACCCAAAAACTTATTACCACAATATAAGCCTCTAGTTATTTTCAGACCTACAAGATGAATGCCTTTAGATTATCTCATCAAATAACTACTGCTCGAAGTTCACTGTAAAACCTTATTCTTAATCTTTACCAATTAGCAGTCTATTATTTACCAAAATACAGTAAATTACTTAGTATATACTGATCAATCATGTTTTAGTAATGTGTAAAGAAAAACATGAAAGCAATGACTCATAAACACATTTGAAACATGGATTTTTAACGTGAAAACCTTATTAAGGGAAAAACCACTTGGGACCGGTAACCCAAAATTTTCACTCTTCTGAAGTGAGCTTAGTGAAGAGTCAACCCTGTTAAAGGTTACAAACACACTGTTAAGTGCGACCTTGTTAGAGGATTTATCACTAATAGTTAATCACTTGATATCTAACATTTCACTATGCTATCTTCATGAATTAACCTTTTGATACTCCTTGGGATGTATCTCAATATATAAAGGATTGTTAGATCTTTCTCGGTTAAGAGACTTTTTGAATCAATGGTTATACTGAAACAGTATATGATTTGTTCATATAAACAACTATACTTTGCAAATGTTCAGATCTCTTGTAAGCTCATAATACCTTTCTGATCAATGTTTCTTTTCAATACCTTTGCTCCACTTCTTTCTGCTCGGTGATGTTGTGCTCCTCTGTTGCTCGGTGTCCGCAAAAATCTTTAGCTCTTTCTTTAGCTTGATTGATCAGGACTGTATGAAGTCATTCTTCACCAGTATCTCTCCAACATCTTCTTCTCTATTCACCCCTAATTCACAATGAATTAGCTTGTCTCTTTATAGACACGATTTCACCATTCTAAGTCCCTGACTTTCTTGTTCTTGACGTGATCCGCAATTCTTGTCTTTCTTGCTTTAAAGCTTTACTTCAGTTTTATCACGTAGATTTCTCTTTGACAACTGGAATAAAAAAACTTTAAAACTCTCACTTATCTATGGCTTTTAACTTGTCGATGAAAACAATGTTATCAACTAGTTAATTCCTTCTTTAGCTCTTGTCAGCTAAGTCTTTTGTCAAAACTGAACTTCATTTCTTTTCAGTGTTTAACTCCTTTGTTAGCTTTGGTCTTGACTTTAGTTGTCCTTGGGCATCTCTGTTCATTGAGGATGTATGTCCGTCGGAGTTGTCTGTCTGTCGGGTAACACTTTGATTCGGCTCATCGGTAATGCTTGCTCAAGTTTCTTTCTCGGGTATCACTATCACTTTCCTCTCAGGGTTCTCTGTCCGTCGGGGTGCATTGTTTGTCGGTGTTTGTTGTCACTTAGTACATACTAAACTTTTATGCATTACTGAAAGCATAACCTTTATCTCTTTGGTTCTTTGAATTCTTTGACACTGTGTATATAACCAATCAGATTATATCAAGTTGACATCAATGACAATACAATACATTAATTGATTTAATGTCTTGCATTAACTTTCTACAGCTCAGTGATCATCAACTTAACATCTTCAAACATTCAATCAGTTATAGTTCATTAATCTCTCCCTTTGGCATTGATGGAAACACACTACATTACTACTAATATAATATGAAATATATCAGTTGTAGTTCATCAATCTACCAAACTTATTGTTCTATAACCAATACAAATGTTTGGCTCTCAGTAAGCTCTTCTAGCTTAGATTTGTTTCTTGCAGAGTGCTTTTCTTCATTCTTCATTCCCTTCACTAGATAGATGTAGGAGCTTATGATTATGTCTCTCCCTTTGTTGTAGAATTTCTTCTTTTTGATGTTGTCTCTCCCTTTGACTGTTCCTCTCCGTGATCATCTCTTTTTCTTTTGACAGCAATATAGATATATTCTCTCCCTTAAGTCATCTTTCCCTTATGATACTTCTCTCCCTTTTGATAGTCATGATGGATATTTCATATGTAATCTCTCCCTTTGGATCTTCTTAGGATACTCTCTCCCTTTGACAACAATGCCAAAGTATATCCTTCCTCTTTTTTATAATATACTCATTGAATTTCCCTATCCATCAACAATACAATGAATCTGGTGTTCGATGCAGATATGTACCTTTCTATGTACTGATGTGTCTGTTGCAGTCCATCTCTTTGCTTGCATCAACATGAATGATCTTCTGATTGTGTGTGGGCTGATGCAGCTTCCTAGTCAGCCTACTGACCAATAGACAAGGGTCAGAACCCTAGTCTCTTTCTCAGGTACTCAAATGTATCTTTAGGCAATGTCTTTGTGAATATGTCAACTAATTGTTCCTTGGATTGAACATATTCTAGTATCACCTCTTTCTCTTGCACTTGTTCTCTTAAGTAATGATACTTGATAGCAATATGCTTAGTCTTAGCATGCATGACAGGATTCTTAGAAATGTTTATTGCACTAGTATTATCACAATAGATAATCATTGGTTCAAGAATTTTCATATTCATACCTTCCAGTAACTATTTGATCCATGTCATGTTAGAGCAGTTTGCAGCAGCAGCCACATATTCTGCTTCTATAGTAGACTGTGAGATGCATCATTGCTTCTTATTCCAATAAATTGACCCAAAAACTTATTACCACAATATAAGCCTCTAGTTGTCTTCAATCCTACAAGATGAATGCCTTTAGATTATCTCATCAAATAAATACTACTCTGACTTCACTGTAAAATCTTATTCTTAATCTTAACTGATTAGCAGTCTATTATTTACTGAAATACAGTAAATAACTTAGTGTATATTGATCAATCATGTTTTAGTAATGTATAAAGCAAAACATGAAAGCAATGACTCATAAACACATTTGACACATGGATTTTTAACATGGAAACTTTGTTAAGGGAAAAAAACACTTGGGACTTGTAACCCAAAATTTTCACTCTTCTGAAGTGAGTTTGGTGAAGAGCTAACCCAATTAAAGGTTACAAATGTACACTATTAAGTGCGACCTTGTTAGAGGATTTATCACTAAAAGTTAATCACTTGATATCTGGCATTTCACTATACTATCTTTATGAATTAACCTTTTGATACTCCTTGGGATGTATCTCAATATATAAAGGAATTTTAGATCCTGCTTGATTAAGAGACTTTCTGAATCAATGGTTAAACTGAAACAGTAAATGATCTGTTCATATAAACAACTATACTTTACAGATGTTTAAATCTATTGTAAGCTCATAATACCTTTCTAATCAATATTTTTTTTCAATACCTTTGCTCCACTTCTTTCTGCTTGGTGATGTTGTGCTTCTCTATTGTTCAGTGTCTGCAAAAATCTTTAGCTCTTTCTTCAGCTTGATTGATTGGGACTGTATGAAGTCGTTCTTCACTAGTATCTCTCTAGCATCTTCTTCTCTATTCACCCCTAATTCACAATGAATTAGCTTGTCTCTTTATAGACATGATTTCACCATTTTTAAGTCCTTGGCTTTCTTGTTCTTGGCGTGATCCATAATTCTCGCCTTTCTTGCTTTAAAGCTTTACTTCAATTTTATCCCACATATTTCTCTTTGACAACTAGAATAAAACAGATTTAAAACTCTCACTTATCTCTGGCTTTTAACTTGTCAATGAAAACAATGTTATCAACCAGTTAACTCCTTTAGCTCTTGCCAGCTTAGTCTTTTGTCATTTCTAAACTTCAGTTCTTTTTGGTGTTTAAGTCCTTTGTTAGCTTCGGTCTTGACTTTAGTTGTCCTCAGGCATCTTTGTTCGTCGGGGTTGTCTGTGATTCTGCTTGTCGTTAATGCTTTCTCAGGTATCACTATGACTTTCCTCTCACAGTTCTCTATCCGTCAGGGTGCACTGTCCATTGGTGTTTGTTGTCACTTAGTACCAACTGAACTTGTATGCATTACTGAAAGCATAACCTTTATCTCTCTAGTTCTCTGAAGTCTTTGACACTATGTATATAACCAATCAGATCATATCAAGTTTACATCAATGAAAATACAATATATTAACTGATTTAATGTCTTGCATTAACTTTCTACAGCTCGGTGATCATGAACTTAACATCTTCAAACATTCAATCAGTTATAGTTCATCACTAGAGGTCACTAGTGAATTCAAATATCAAGAATATAGAGAGGAAAGAACTAGAATGTGATTAATATTGTGGACAACAAACATAAGGTAGTAAATTTAGTTAAGGAAATGAATCAGGGTCTTAGTAGGGTATGCGGGGGGCTAGAAACTCAAGATTAATACAAGTGGTGCAATAAATTATTATGGAAAGAAATACAATATCATAGGATGGTGGTAGTAATATGGAGAAGGTGAGAAGGTAAATACCAACATGCTTAAGAGATTTTGAAAGTGGGTGAGGTCCATAATGAGGTTCATATAAAGGGGACATAGTAGTACTATATGTTTCTTTGCTAAAAAAGAACAAAAAGGAGGAACATCAACAATGTTCTCAAAGGGACCAATTGAAATTTTGAATAGAAATCAGATTGATGACCAACATTGTAGCCGTAATACTCATGGATCTCTTGCTCTCCTCCTATGCTAGGGTTTTTTTCCTTGTCTGTGTCATTTTTTTTTGGCGGTGGCAGGTCCTTGGTCGTTGACCAGTCTGCTCCCATTATTGGGACCACACTGCCTCTGCTTGGGCCTTCCGGTGGGCATTCGAGGATTAGGGCTTCTGTTGTTGCTGCAGGTGGCAAAGCTGCCTCTTATGCGGATGTGGCAGCTTTTGAAGCTGTTGTCCATGGTTTGGGGGCTCTAAATGTGGATCGTATGGTTCTGCCTTCAATTGTGACTCCTGTCCTGGTTAGCCTTCCTATCCGGTTGGAGTTGGGGGCTGAGATTGTTGTAAAAATTCCTTATACGATTGAGCATTTCTCTGCGAGGGTAGCTATTTTTAGATTTCATGGTTTCTGGCCTTCCCTCCAGGCTCTTCATGCTTGGATATCTAAGCACTGGGACCCGTTGATTTCTGAATCTATCTAGATTTTCCCTGTGGCTAGGGGTTTTTTCATAGTTAAGTTTGATGCTGCTGAGGATAGGAGGGCTATTTTGTGTAGTCACTTTAGCTAGGAGGGTCGTTACCCTTTTTTGGCCAAACCCTGGCACAAGGGTTTTGACCCTGCATCTGAATCCTTTTCTCATATGCCTCTTTGGGTCAAACTCCTGAATCTTCCCCTTCACCTGTGGTTGGATTCGGTTCTTGAAGCTGTGGGAGATGCCATTGGTGAATTCCAAATGGTGGATTCTAATTCATCAGGTATTTTGCATACTACTTACACCCGCATCCTCATGGTGGTTGATTCTTTGAAGGGCCTCCCTGAGAAGATCAAACTTGAGGCCCCAAATGGTTCCTAGCTTCAGACTCTAGACTATGAAGGAATTCATTTCCGTTGTAGGGTCTGCTCCAGGACTGGACATATTGTTGTGAGCTGCCCTGTGGAATTGAGGAAATCAAAGAAAAGACCTTCTTCGTGGTCTGGGGCTTTGGTTCAGCACTACTCTATCCTTAAAGACTCTTCTCTTAAGGCTTCCCCCCCATCTGTGGTTGTTGATGATGTCAGTAGCCCTACTCTGTCTGACCAGGTTATTATCCATTGTTGGAGGTGGCTGTTGTTGTTGCCCCTCCCTCTGTTGGGTGGGTTCCAGTGGGCAATGTGTCTGATGTGGTTTTGCCTGCTTCTCCGGTTGGGCCTGATGTCAATGCTTTGGTTTGGGAGAAGGAGGCTTCTCTCGTCGAGGAAGGTTGGACAAAGGTTAAAGATAAAAATGCAAACGTTCCCAACAGTCCTTTGATTGACATCTTAGATCTCATTCTATTGGGCCAAAGGGGTCCTAATTGGTTTTACTGATTTTTATTAGGTGGCAGAAGTGTATTGTATTATCTGTGAGGCCACCCTGGTCACCTTCTTTAGGTTGATGACTTGTTTCACCTTTGTTCTGTTGTATCTTTTATTTCAGGCTTCATTGAAAATATTTTGATGTATAAAGGGTTCCAGGCACCCTTCAAAACTTGTTTTCCTTAATAAAAAAAATAATGTTCTCAAAGGGAGGTTTGACAATGGTAAGAATGTGGTCTATATCTATATTATAAGAAAGGGTAGTTGTAGTAGTGTCACAAGTGTAAAGGGGAAAAGGATCATAAAGAGTATCGGGATCAATATCATGATATGTATTCGTTGATTCAGTCATGGACCAAGTAGTACTCATTCAAGGACAACATATCCATGATAATCTATAAAATAACATCAATAAAATAACTCCAAATATAGGCACATTCAAATAATACTTTGATCTTTTCAAATTAATTATTATCTTTGTTACACATACAAAATTAGGTTTATATATCAGCTTGTCATCAATTAATATAAAAACCAACCAAAGAAGGAAATTCATATTTCCTTGTTGGAATTTGCATTTTTTTAAATGACTAGAATGTGACAAAAAAATCTAATACTATTACACACTCAATGTTCAAAAATGTTTTTTTACAACTCCTATTTTGGATAATTTCAAACAAGTATAACTATCAAATATTAACAAATTTAGAACTTGATCCCTCTATAAACTCAAAGCTACTACATGTGTGCACCCTAAAATGGTCGCCTAGGCTTTGGGCCCCATTTATCATTTTATGAATTTATCAAATTTCCTGAATCAATGCTTTGGAACATTTTCAATTTAAATCAATTTCCTTGATCAAATTGTAATTAATTCAATTATTCAATTATTTCAATATTTCCTAAGGTTTGATCATTTTTATCTAATTAAAA
>MU226990.1:1516983-1538654 GCA_018584345.1 Thuja plicata
TCAATTTGCTATTTCTCCTCTATCTCATTTCGATTTCGATCACGAGGGGGCAGTACCTATCAAACTTCAATCTTTGATTCAGCTTTATCAATTATATCAGTATTTCTTGAGATTTTTATCTCTGACAATGTCAATTACCTATGTCGGTGTTGACTTTGTCTTTTTCAATTGTGCTTATTTTTGTCCTGATGTGTTCCTGAATCGACCACACGTCTGGGTCGTTTTGTGATCCCAAGTCGACCTCACACTTCAACTACATTCTTTGACTACATGTGTTCCCAAGTTGACCATACATTTGTCAAAGAGGGGCAAATGTATGCACCCTAAAATGGTCACCTAGACTTTGGGCCCCATTTATCATTTTATCAATTTATCAAATTTTCTGAATCAATGCTTTGGAACATTTTCAATTTAAATCAATTTCCTTAATCAAATTGTAATTAATTCAATTATTCAATTATTTCAATATTTCCTAAGGTTTGATCATTTTTATCTAATTAAAAGATTTAATTTCTTTTTAATTAAATAAAATTTATCTTATTTAATTAAAATATTTAATCTCCCTTTTAATTGAATAAAATTTATCTTATTTAATTAAAGTAAATTTATCCCTTTTAATTAAATAAAATTTATCTTATTTAATTAAATTAAATTTTTGTCTTTTAATTAAATAAAATTCATCTTATTTAATTAAATTCAATTCCTCCCATTTAATTAAATAAAATTCTTCTAATTTATTTAATTGAAAAAAAAAACCCTCTTTTAATTAAATAAATAAAAATCCCCACTTAAAGCATTTTATTTGATGAAAAAGGAAATAAATTAAATTAAATTAATAAAAATCTCTTTTTCATCACATCTTTCTAAATGGTGGGTTTTTGCCTCTTAATCTCAACCATTGATCAATTCTTTTTGCCTCTTAATCCCAATCGTTCACTTTTCTTTATAAGGAAATCTCTCTTTCTCATTTGAGATTCAATAATCATCAATCATCAATCAATATTAGGTTTTCATAGTATTGTTATGTTGCAGGTTTGGAGAGCAATTTTGGAAGAGCATTTGAGCACTTTGAGTTTGGATATTGCAACTTCTCTCTTCTTGTCTCATTCTTCTTGCATTCATGGCTACTCATGTAGATTAGATTCATATTTCTTTTCATAGATTAAACTTGCATTTGTATTTCCTTTCATAGATTAATCATGCATTGTTATCATTTAGATTAATTTCTTTTTATGCATTGGAATCGTATAGATTAGATCTCATTTTTATGCATTTGAATCTCTCATTTCATGGTGTACTTGCATGGGCACTAACTAGATCAATCTGAGGGCCTCCATTTTGCACTCTATGACTAGAGAGCTATGGATCGATATTTTAGGCCTCATTCTTAAGCAACCTTCAATGGAATGATTCATAGAAGTGTGTCAACATTTTAGCACACACTACATTCTTTTGTCTTTCAATACCATAAACCTTCGTGTCTTTTTCCTTTTTATAATGTTTCAAATAGCCTCACAATAGATATAAATTTATATATTTAGACTCTTAGAAAAACACTAGATCCACTTTTAGAGGGTTATCTGACCACTAATCACTAGCTATAATATTGCATACCAATACTATATTAAGTCATCAACCACCCATTATCTTTTATTATCTATTCTTTAAATGCCATGCTAGATGTTCCTATATCAAGCTCACCACACAAGAAACTTATGACCATATTCACATTTATCCAATAAAATCATACATTTTGTAACAAGCTTCATAATCAAACCAAACACCTTAGAAGATCTTCTCCTTCCCTTATTCCAACACATAATTGGAATGACTCCTATTTATCTTTGCCAATTCCATTTTTAAATTTTTACACCTCATAGACTACTTTTGTCCACCACAAACCAAATTCTTCCTCTTTACTTTTATCCACCACACCCTTCTCCTTTCTGTGGGATTCAACCCACCATAAACTATTCACTCCCATTAGAAATCATCTTCACCTGCACTTATTTTCATAAAAGACTAAAATATATATACTTCCTCTCTTATGCATACAAACACTACTTTAATAACATTAACAACATTATTAAAGTGATGGTTTCCAATTCTATTGGCCCTGCGGGTTTTGTTTCTCAAAGTTCTTTGTTGGAAGGTTCCAGGATTTGGTTTTGGATTCCTTATACTGGCAGGAGGAGGCTCCTAAAGTGGAAGAAGGATGGATCGTTGTTAAATGCAAAACTTCCAAAAGATCCTTGCCTTCCTTTGATATGACTCTCTGGTCCCATAAGAAGGTGACTAAGGGATAATCTTTATGATGATTTCTTCCTTTGGGCTATTGATTTTCAAAGTCTATCCTAAGACAGTGATCTATTGTGTGTTTCTTGGGAATACTGGCCCCTTGTTCTGGCTGGTTTGTTGTGTGTTGGGAACTCTTAATGTTCTATCTTAAGGCTTTTCTTTGTACAGGGTTTCGGGGGCCCTTCAAAACCTGATTTTACATAAATCAAAAATATTATTAAAGAAATAACTTTGTTGTATAGACATAATGAACAAAGAAAGTAAAAGCAACATTGACACAAATGTAAGATCACAAAAAGTAGAAGGATAAGGTGGTGATTTGTGTAAACTAATAAATAGAGGCAAGCTAGTAGTAGAGGGACAAAATAGTGGCTTTGAAAAGTGATGAAGTTGATCCATACCAAAGGGGACCAACAAATAGACATGTTAATGACATTATACAACTAGTCCTCTAGAATATTAGAAAAGTGTGTAGTATGGTGATCAAATAAAATATGGCCTTCAAAACCAATGTCATTCATAGGAGGAGAAGTCTTATAAACACAAGTAGGAGAAAGAAAACGTATGTGAGTAGAAAATTCATCTTATGGGTCATATATTATATCATTACTATGGGAAGAATTCCTCAAGGCATCAAAAGATAGTTTGTCAAAGGAAAAGAAGGTTCTTAAATTGATGCATTGAGATAAGATGAAGTGGGGGATAGAGGGTGTGACACCATAGATCCATGGTTATCCGGATCTCTAAAGTCTTTCAAGTCACTCAACCGGAAATTGATATCTCCCTTAATAAAACACAAGACAAAATGTGTTAAAAGGCCAAAAAGGGAAGAAATAAACAAAATAAGCCTACACAATGTTTCACGCTAATATTTTGGATGATACAAACTCCATGCAAAATTTGGTGATTGAATCTACTGACAACGTAGGTTTTTTGAGAGGGATATAGACAATTGTGTGACTGACTTCCTATCATTGTAAATGGTATAAAGAGAAATTGCCTTTACTATTTACTATTCTTGTATGGTGGATTTACTATTTTTGTTTTCAAAGTTCTATGTCATGATATCTTTTGGAAATTATTAAATTATATTAAAAAGTGGTATCTCCAAGTACTCACATCTCTTATTTTTAAAAAGTAGTCCTATTTGTATCAATATAAGCCTTTGACATCTCCAAGGACCTCCGTCTCTTGGTGATTATGCATGGATCATTATCATGATCAATACGAAAAGGCTCCTATATAAGATGAGATAACATACACAGTAGAATTGTCATAAAGGTCATGAAGATGAAAAATAGGATAGGATGGTTAAGTCATGGTTGTGGGAAAATGAACATAGGATACAAGAAACTCTAAATCATTTGGATTGGTTCCAAAAAAAAAAAGTGAAAGTAGGAATGTTAAATATGCTAGCAAGGATACGATCAACAAGGAGGGATGTATTGCAAATCAAGGTGTACTTTGTGGTTAAGGATGATGGGATGTGTAGAGAAAAGGTGATATAGAAAGGAGAGATCAAGGAAGGATTTGTTGATAAATAGGTGAGCCCATGGCTTAAGTGAGAAATGATGAAGGGTGAGCTATGATAAGACAATAAAACACAAGAATTTGGAACAAGAGAAGCAAATGAGAGCTAAATGGTGATAAAACTAATCTAACAAAACACCACAATAATAGGACTATTGTAACACATAAAACACAAAAGTGAAAATACATAAACAAGGGGTTACCCAAATGGAAGAACCTAAAAATGATGCACTTTAAATAATGGTTCTTTTTTTAATGTGTTGTTAAGTACTGGAGTAATTAAGTAAAGTGATATAATAGTGCAAATTTAAATCTTTTTAACACTAGCTACTTAAATAATAGGAGCTAGAATTGTTTATCAAGGAGGAACAAGTTGTAGAAACATCTTTGGAAACACCTATGCACGTAGAGAGAGAGGGGGGGTGGTTGGCGTGTGGGGAGGGGGTAGGTGAGTTCATACACCTTGGAAATGCGCTATGCATACTACAAAGAAGCTACCAATTCAACTAGAGTAATTTTGAGAAAAAAAAAGGGAAAAAAAAAAGGATGTAAGGTACAACCTAGTCATGTCTTTATGCCCAATATTGTGTTAAACACACGTAGAGAAGGGTGGGGACGGGGTGAATTAGACTGAACAATATTACATTTTTAATTTAATTCCAAAAAATGTAACTTTAATCAGTAGCAATGAAAGATAAAACAATCAACACCAATGCACATTAAAACATTGTATTTGCATGGATAACCTAATGAGGGAAAAACCATAGTGCAAGTATCTCACAATATATGACAAGTATTAAAAGATTCTCATTGTTGGACTTGCAACCAAGACTCGATGTCTTAGGGAAAGATAGAAAGGACTTCCAAACTAAAGATCACTTCTTCGAGGCAAGATACAAAAGGACCTGAAGAAGAGACCCACTGTCTCAACACAAAATACATAAATTACAATGATATAAGCCTTCAACATACGACTTCTAGCATTAACCTTATAATGTAGATGTTTTTGACATGATTCTCAAGCAATCATTATTAATTCAACTCCATAACTTCCACCACACAACGTCACTTCCTCGCATTTGCATTTTCCACTTCTCACTCATCGTCCACATTACAAACACACTTCACAAACTTTGCAACTTATTTGATCTTCTATTTATAATTTGAATGAATGCCAAACATCAATTAAGTTGGCCAGAACAAGGGACAAGGGGTAAACCGAACAAGTTGGCCACCAAACATAATTGTGGAGGAATTAATCTTATCCAAGAGATAGAGAGGACCCAAAACATCATAACATGACATCCAATATGATACCAAACATCAAACACACTTGTCGCACCGCCTCTGAAGTCAAGAATATGGTAACATGTACCATACAATAGGTTGGCCCAAAACACATCTTCAATATGAAACCTTTCAATGTGAATCCCCACACGACAAGGTGGGACCTAAAATCAACTCGACACAACATCCAATGCAATTAGGAACATGACGTAAGCAAGAGAGCAAACCTTGTCAGCCAGATAGCCACAAATAACCTTAAAAACAAACTTTAGACACAATATAGCACCAAAGTATTCAATCACTGCATTACAAATTAGATAGAAATGTTCCTTGAACATCCAACATCATTCCCAAGAAAATATTTCATGATTCTTATCAATCCAACCTACCACAATCATTCTGACACGACATTCTGCATAA
Organism: Thuja plicata; assembly: GCA_018584345.1. Taxonomy (NCBI): domain Eukaryota; kingdom Viridiplantae; phylum Streptophyta; class Pinopsida; order Cupressales; family Cupressaceae; genus Thuja; species Thuja plicata. Next base: position 1,522,519 of record MU226990.1, read on the forward strand.
GTGGAAGGCTAGGAAAACACAAGTATGAGGCATATAAACAAAAACATACTTGTGATACACATCTCCACTAGAGAATTTAACTAAGATACTAAACAAACACAACCCAAGAAACATCAATTCAGAGCATTTTCTAGACCAGTTCTGATAGACACCTAAACTACCATAAAACAACATACATTAGTGGAAACACTAGGGACTTAAAAAGATAGGAGTGCAACATCCACAAAATATACAATCTATGTTGCAAACCGCAAGTCCATATCAATAAATGTGGAGGAATGCAAAGCATTCTTCTAGATAGCTACTAGAGCATTTCTCTACAAACACATTCTTCAATGATCAAAAGAGCTTGATTACTCATCGGAGAAACTACAACAACTTGAAGCAGTCTACAACATCCATACAAATGTCATGCATGTGATCCTCATCATTATTGCACCATCAAACAACTCCAACTCTGATCAACCACATACATCATTGTCGACACAAAATGAGGGTTGGCATTCAATCATACTACGAGAATTCTAAATAGCAACACAACACGATGTGGACACCAACACCAAGTAGGTGGACGTCCATAGTAGTCAACAAACATGCACAAGCTTTTGTCTTCTACACTTACCAATATATCCTCCCTTCAACAGACTTTCCACCTCTTCACAACCATAGTGGCAGAGCATTGACATCATATCCATCAATGACACCATCACATCTCATAGTCTCACAATTGCAGCATCAGAACTAGCAAAGGGGTAACACAATAGGTCAACACTACATCACATATTAGCAAGCTCTCAAATTGAAGTAGGCATAGGGTTGACATTAATGACAACATATTAAAGTATAGCCTTATGGGGCTTCCTAATCCTATATGTCAGAAGGCTTCTTGATCAATCCCCCCGTCGGCTTTCAAGCATAAATCTATACGTCCAAGAGCTATAGTAAAGCGTCGAAACAATTAATAAATCTAAAAAAGCTAAAGTAATAAGGAAGAGAGAGAGGAATAAGAAAAGGTAAGTAGAGAAAAAGATGCAAATTGGGATGGAAATGAAGTGAAATCTAACTAAAAAAACTATCTAATTATTGAAAAATCATAATAAATATTTACCTAGAAGTTGAAGAGAATTGTTATAGAAACTACTGAGGAAAAACATTGTTGTAGACTTTAGCATAGAAACTAACATGCTACTGCAATTTAGTGACCACTAAGATGTCTTAGCTCCTTTAGGAAAATGGCTCTATGATAGTTACCAAGTGATTGGAAGATCTATTTAATAGATTTTTTACATAGAACAAGGAGAAAATGTACTTTTCTCTCAACATCTTAATTAAGTATATATTGCATTAAAATTGATGGTGATTGGATAGGACTTGATTGTTACCCAAATACCCATGGTTGAGGATTGGTCAATCACAAATCAAGGGAAAAGGTGGACAGGTTGTGAGTTCATAATTGGATTAACTATGCTATGTAGGATTTCAGGAGCTAAGAACAAGGATTCACACATAGCTTAGGAGATATGAATGCTTTAAATGGTTTGGTTAAGTTGGTAAAAAGGTGAACTGGTGGTTAAAAGAAACAAAGGAAGGAAAAACAGCAAATACAAAAAGGCGAAAGGGCAGAAAAAAATAAATGGAATGGAAAACACTAGGAATGGAAGCAATGATGGAATAGGAAAAATGGGACAATGCTTGAGAAAAAGAAAAGGAGATCAAGAAATGGTATAAAAAAAAATGGAGAAATGATTAAAATGAATGTCAAGCACATCAAATAGAAGTATATAAATTATCTTAGGCAAATTAATTAATTCACAATGATAAACAAATCTAACCTACAATGGCAATGATGTTGCACCCAAGAAATTAAGTCATTGTATTCTTATGTTGAAGACTTGAGTTCAAATCCTCAAAAAGATATTTTAGTTGCTAAAAGTAGAAGTTGGAGTGGTATCCTTGTAGTTTGTCATTGTAAAGTCCCGTAGTAGAAATGCTTTATATGAGGTGTAGGCCTTGAAACCAAATCCTCACTAAATAGTCTAAGAAAGAAAACATGACCAAGGTTAATAGATAATGCAATAAGTATTATAGAGCTAATGCAAAAAATAAATAAAGAAACCAAAAGATACTTAGCTCTGAATCTATGACGGAAAAAATGTCGTTCATGTCGCAAATAGATTTATTTTTATAGCAAAAAATCTAGATTTGTTAGACAACCTTAAATTAATAAAATTTTCTTGAGTCAAGTTAGAGACTTTGCTTGTAGATCTAATCTCCACAGATGTACAAGTAAAGCTTACTCCTGCACAAAATAAAAAATAAAAAATGTAAACTTGACTTATGAAAGTGACTTGGCAAAATTCTCCCTACTAGAAAAGGTTCACTTTTAGTTTGATATACTCTATTTTGGGAACATAGTATGCAAGGATTTGGTCTCCCGTGGTTGAGCTCCTATGCTTCTAATTTAAGAGTGATGAACAAAGATTGAAATAACAAGCCATATGGCATATTTCTAGGATCTTGATACAATGTTGATATAACACCTATTGTCAATAAATCCTAGATTCCCCTTGGGATGCGGGTTAGTGCTTAAATACACCACTCTAATGTGCAATTTGAATTAAATTGCACTTAAGTGAAAGTTAACTAATTAGGGAGGGAAACATGGGCCTAATTTAATAGAATCAGATTTTAAGTTTAGGATTTAAATTTGTGCACATGCAAAATGACTTGCATCAATCCCACACTTGCCAAGCTAAACTAGAATGATCGATGGGAGATTTAGTAGGACTAAGGCCAAGATAGTATTATTTTCAAACTTCCACACAAAATACACTAACTCACACACTAGTGAATACACAAAGGCTGCCTTTAGTCACTGGGTTCAAAACACGAGGAAATATTGCATGGGCACATAACGCTCACCATTAAAACAATGATATATATATATGTGTATATATGTGTGTATGCACATTTGCATACAATGTCTGTAATGTTAAGTTTTTGTGAACATACTCATGGCATTATATCTCCCTTTACTGATATAGTTACACCAAAAACATATACTTTAAGAGGAAGACATCCAGCATCTTTATGGAGGATGAGGGTAAAATTTTGCACCACCCACTTGAAAATATATATTTTTGTTTTAAATGGCAAACCTCCATGGAATATAATTTTGTTAAAAAATACAGTGGTAATTTTGGAACTCCCCTCCTTGGGAAGGCCAAGCTGCTTCTACCTACGTTGGTGCCTTTAGATAATTCCTCCAACTAAAAAAGCTACTCTCCTCTTTATTGTACCCTGCATAGAAGATCCAAGTTTCATGCAGGAATTCTCTAGTTTCCTTTTCGCAAAAGTACTGGGGGGACCTTACATGCTACTCAGGTGAAAGATACAGTCTTCAGTTTGCTTTGAAAGTATTGCACAACAGGGATTTTCTAACTTCTCTTGGAGCATCGCATTTGCAGGACAGGATCAATAATCTAATTATATAATTCGAGATGTATTTTATGCAACTATCTTTAGTATTTTATCAACAAGAGACGTCTTTCACATTGTTTCTGCTAAAGATGTCTGATATCCCTCTTTTTCGTGTCTCTGCCTGAATAGCTTGACGTTAAGCATTGAAATATAGTATCATTTTCTTCTGTTGGATTCTCAAGGAAAAGCACTCAAAACCCAAACCTTGGGAAGAAAATTAGATCATAAGTAATTAAAGCTTATTGGTATCAGATTCCCCATTTAATATATGATTCTGCACATTGACCAATTCCCTGGCATTACATACAAAAATAGCAAGCTGCAAAGAGCAGATCACAGTGAACTGATAAGCTTTTGAGTCAAACAGAAATTCTTTGATTGCCGTAAGAGACAAATTGGGCTAAAAATTATTATATTTGTGGTGAAAACAGTCAAACAAAGACCTGATTAATGATTTCTGCCATTTGGTGAAAGAAATGTTTTTTATATAACAAGAATTGTGCAGAAATTCGCCTGAGGAGATGATGTAAATTTCAAACATTGTCCTCGTTAATTTCAATGATATAACAGATCTAACAATAACCTAAATCATACACAAGATGCAACATATTCAAGAAATCCATTATAATAATCAAACAGAAATAGGAGACTATTCCATCTCAATAAAGCATATTTCCAACTGAATCTCATTAGGTGGCACAGTTAACAACAAAATGCTTTCGTTCCTCATCTCAGAAGCTGCACATTCTCTCTGCTAATGCAAGGAAGTGAACTGCTTCTTGCTTCAATTATAGAATTTTTTTTTAAGAACGTTTGAGAATATGGATACCGCAAGTACTTTGTTGCCAATAACATTAAATCAGAAATGGTATAAGGATCATGAACTATAAACAAAATGCTATATAATGGCACAAATAAATAGAATCCAAAATACAGTGCGAAACAATGTATTATATATTTTTCAGAAATGCCACTCCAGAGAAATATCTAAAGAGTGTAATTTTCATGCATAATATAAACTTCAGCAGAAGATAAAGATGTTTCTCGGAGAGCTTTATGTTGATGATGGAGGCATCATGAAAGGATTATATTAGCTTCGTGATGAGTTCTTACATAACCAAACTGATGGAATAATTTAACATTTGGATGATCAATTGTGGTAAGAGGTCCAATTTCAAAGGATGCAGAAAGAAGGAGATGGAGGAGCGTATCTTCATTGACTATTTATCATCTTAGAATCTTATCACTATTTGTCTCCACCTAATTGTAATGAAGTAAAGGGTAAAACATGGTTTTTGAACCTGTTTACTATAAAATGATTTTCGGCACAACTACAGTGATCTTTGTACTCATAGTCTAGTAAATTAAAATTGTTAATCAAGATAATCAAACAAAGCATGGAGAATATATTTTAGAACTTGGCCCAAAGGACCTTTTACAGCATTTATCTCATTGTACAAACAGGATGTGATAACCTTGCAACTGGATGCTAGAGTGGCAGATGATTAGATTGCATAGAGCAAAACACAGTTGTCACACAAAATGGAGACAACTCAATGACAGGATGACCAGGGTAAGAAAAATGGGAAGCTATCAAAAAGTTATGGGCTAATGTTTAAGAAATTAAGTGAGAAAATATTGAGCTGAAATTTGGTTTAGGCAAGTCTCTCGCTCCTAATCGACCAAGAGAACTTTGTAACAGAGTTAAAATGATTAATAACCTGATAAATTGATTGCTATGTCTTGGTTCCACTCATTACCAAAACAAACATTTGATTTCAAATTGGAACCAGTGCTTGAGAGTAAGTGGTCGGAAATTATTTCCTATATGTCAAAACATGAAGTCTATGAGAAAATGTAGCCAGTTTAATTCCCTCAACTAAAAAAATAGTGATAAGATCAGAGTTTTTACATTGTTGAAGATGTATTGGGGTCCTCAATGAAGATGACGCCATCTTAGTACAGTTATTATTTATGCAACTAAATTGCATGAAGAAAGAGAACACATTAAATATTTGATAACAAAGTAGCTTAGAAGAGATGTTGATCGGGTGGAATTTTAATATAATCAAAAGCCCTGCAACTAAATTGCATGAAGAAAGAGAACACATTAAATATTTGATAACAAAGTAGCTTAGAAGAGATGTTGATCGGGTGGAATTTTAATATAATCAAAAGCCCTTTATGGAAAAGTGATGCAGAGGGTCTAGAGTTCTAAGTGTTTACCCTTCTCCAAATTGTTAATCAACTCCATTGAACCATCCAATGGTTTCAACCACCTATGTCTTCTTCACCAAGTTTGGCCTCCTAGGCTCTGGTTTCAACTTGCCTCCTAGGTATAGTTGAAATGATAAAGAAACAATGCATAATCAACTTCAACTGGTCCAACTAGTCCTCCATTTACCTTGTTTTCTCCCTTGATTTCCCTTTAGAACTCTAAGCCCTTGCTTAGGACCTTTCCCAAACTTACCTCAGGTCCTTCCCCATGTTCTTGGTACCTTAAATGCCCATTTGAAACCTTTCAAACACTTCTGGCCACCTTGCCAATCCCTTTGTTATTGCTACTCAAAGATAGTCCTAATTAAGCCTAATTGTATTAGGTCTATTTTCACTGTTTTTGATCAATTGCTGCAAATTCTTCCACACAACCCTATGGAAGGCTATATGATTCTGAAAGCTATCACCTAGGACTTCAAGAATCCAAAATTACAAGTCTTCAAAACACCCACAACCCTAATTTCCACCAGGCCCTAGTTTCTAGGCTATATTTTAGGCCTCTGGACCAATCTATGCAAAATGCATCCAATTGGTCTTCAAACTTCATACCAACTCTTGAAACCAATTGGTCACTCAAGGGGACACTCTACGGCTTCCACACATGCCACTTAGATGTCCGTACAAGATCATGGGTGTGCTCTTTCAATTCAATCTTCACTTTGTCCTGGCTCACCTACTCCAAGCAGTCAACCTAGGGCATCACTCCAAAATTAGGACTTCAATTGCAAGAACCAAAATGGAAACAAAAACATTATGTACAGACCCTAACCTATCATCCCACAAGGTCTCATTCATTTTCAACTGTGGATGCTTAGGTTAGAGCCATTTTTGTTCCAGCAACTCTGCAAATGGATGTTGCAGACACAGTCACAGTAAACAAGGTGTATCTCTGCAACCCCTTAACTTGAAATCAAACATGAATATGCAAAAGAAAGCTAAGACTATGCTCTACACTTCCATGAAATCAGATTGCGCAATCCAATCCGTACACAACAATACAAGATTGTGGAAACACCGTAATTGAAAGGAAAAACTCAGAAAAAACATCCGTACAGTACTTGCACACGTGTGGTCTGCAACTAAAACTTCATTAACCTCCAACAATCTTCATCCCATGCTCAAATACCCGAGCATGGGTGGTTACAACCGTCCATTTCTTCACTTGCAACTTCTTGCAAGCAACTTTTGCAAAAGTTGCTAAGCAATTTGTGCATTTCTTGCTTTTTGATGACTTTGGTCAACTTGATGCTCCTTGACCTATCCTAGGACCCTAGTTAGGTCACTTAGGACCCTAGAGGAGACCATTTCCCATAGTTGCTCAAAATTAACAACTTTTTAGACCATTTGACAACTCTTAGGACCTATGAGCAACTTGTGCTCTTACAAACAAAAACTAAAAGGAACAAGCTTGGATCCAAAGACTTGTGGATCTTATTACAAAGTTGAAACAAACACATTAAAAACTCCTAAACAACATCTAACCCAACTTCAAACCAAAATGGGAGGTGCTCTGCACCAAAAAGGTCTGAGGATATTGATTAGCTCATTGACATACAGTTTGACTATCTTATAATAGATTATATCCCGCTAGAATGTGACAGGACTAAAGTCTCTCTAGAGATAAAGTCTGATAAGGAAGTTTTGTTCATATGGAACAAACCTTTTTATTCTCCTACTGCAAAAATTCAAAATAGTAGCTTTCAAATTGAAACTAGTGCTCAACTGTAATTGAAGGAAACTCTTTCCTAAGGTTCAAACTGTGGATAGCAAGGTGAAGATGTGGCTACTTTAACTGCCTTTCAATTAGGAAAATCTATGATAAACTCAGAATTTTACATAGTCGGTGGCGTGTTTGGGTTATCATCAATGAAAATAATACTATCTGGGGGTGGACGTAGTATTTAAGCTTTAAAGATGACACCTGTGGTATTGGTGGAATTTGAACATGATCTAAGACTATAGAAACCAATAAACGTGACCTTGATTTTCATAAATGTGGATTTCTCCAACGTAAATGAGCTTTCATTCAACTGAAATCGCATCAGTATTTCTGTAGGAACTGCAACTAAATGTGATTTTATAAGCTCCAAATATAAATTGTATGTAAATAATCATTAACTGAGCATTATGTGACTGTGTACAATATGATGACTCAGTATGGGCTTGAAGAATTAAAAAAGTTGATCACATAAACTGAAAATCAAACAGATAATGTTTAATAAGTAAAAGATTTAGGAGCAGATTTCAGTTAGCCTGAAACAAATTAAAATGTGCTGGTAACGCAAGGGCTTGTAATAGTGCATTTGTCCAAAGAGAGTTAGAAGTGTAGTTCTTGATTCTAATTATGCCATAGACTTCAAAGAGAATTTTCTGCAGCTGGGCAGACTTCATTAATAAGGATACTTTCTGGCTAGACATGCGTTCCTAATTCCTGATGTTAATATTTTATTTTTTATGCAGACTGTCATGCTTTTACTATGCAAACTGTGTCTTGCTTTTATTCAGAATGTTTATAGCAACTGTTGACACGTAGAAATAATGAATAACATAATAGGTGATTAACGGTTTTCAACTATATTTTCCATTCTGTGCAGCTATCTTCAATTAAATATAGATGATTCTAGCTTGATTTGTATTTGAAGGAACTTATCTTTTCCTCTTTCCCAGCCTTGCCTGAGGGTTGGTTTGGTCCAAATAAAGGCTGGATTTGTAGAAAGAGAATTTATGAAATTGAACAAAGATAACACAAGCATATTATATCTGCCAGTTGCCAGTTGCCAGTCATTCAAGAAAGACAAGGCAGGACAGAGATCTTTTGAGTGATTTTTATTAAAGAGAATTTAGGAGGGTGTGACCACTGAACAGAGTTATTGATAGTCCAAAAAGACTTATCAGCCAAGGTTCTGGAGAAAACATAGGCGGTGGTTCTGGCAGAGCTAGTGGCATGATTTCTACAATAAGTGATGTAACCGCCCTTTTAAAGACTATATGGCATGATTTCCACAATAAGTGATGTAACTGCCGTTTTAATGACTATTGTCAACCAGGAAAATAGCTAAAAAATGTAAAGCCAACTACACAACCCAAATTCTGATGCGATTACCCTAATCAAACCAATGAAGTAAATGGAAATTGACTGCAAAATTACAAAATCAAACCAAACCAATTGCACTCCAAACACAAAGCCTCCATTGTTCTCCTTAGTCTCCTTGGATTGCTCTCATATTTTAAGTGTGTACAAGTAAATTACAAAGCTCAGAATGGTAACAAGAAGATATCAAAGTCATAGTTGTCGAAATGAGATTTAGGGAGGGTCTAAATAGAGATTGAGAGAGGATTGGACAGTGGAGATTGATCAGATTTTTGGGAAATCGACAACTAAGATTGCATGAGAGTGTAAGTGAAATTAGAAAGTGGAGTTAAAAAAAGGGAAGTGAAGAGAATAGATTAAATTAAACTTATTTATTTTCTCCTACATAAAAAGGTAAATTGAATAATATTCCTGTATTCAATTTTAGGGCCCGTTTGGGGACTGGAATTAGACTCCAATAGGCATTATCTAATTCCCGATAATGCCAATTCCATGTTTGTGTCCAATTAATAAAATTAGAATTGGAATATAGAAATTCCAATTTTGTCCCAAAATGGGCATTTCCATCTTCCCTCTACAAAGGTGGAATTGGAATTGGCAATTCCAATTCCACTTTTTATAAACCAAAATGAATAGATCGTCGGGTCCGTGAAAGAGCTGCGAATTAGGGCATTACCATTTTGACGCGGGTAAGGAACTTTACAAGCACAAAATGATATTAAAAAACAACACAGAAGCGGCTTAGAATCTGCAAAAAAAAGGAATCTGTCCATCAACGTGTATGCATTGCCTATATGCCTACAACTGGGTGCCTATTTTCTGGCGTGAGTCTGCAGATTTTACACTCACATTTGCTGACTTCAATCTGCTGCATGTATTTTGGGCCTTCACATTAGACTTCAATTTTGTATTGATGGTATCGAAATCAACTGTGTACCTTCTTAAAGTGATTGAGACAATCAGAAATAAATCAAGAACCGACTTCTTGATATTAATGCTACCTTAAAAATTGTATCATCAGACATGAAGCGAGAAAACTGATTAAAGTTGCTAAGGTTGAGAGTCGTAAAATGAAAACTTACAGAGTGGAGCAGACAATGTAATGCTCCAAAAAGACAGGTGATGCTCTATTTTCCCTTGCCATTAGATCAAATTTAAATGCCAATCTGCTCTGTTTTCCCTTCCATTAGATCAAATTTAAATGCCAATCTCATCTTCCGGGTGAACCAACGGGTCCAGCCCATAATTCGGAAATCATTTCTAGGATATGTATCTTCCAGAATTGCAGCATCTTCCAGAATTGACCATATCCAGCATTTGGTATTCCAGCACCCAAACGGGTTAAGGAAATTAGAAAATGGGAAAGGGATTACATAATTGGTTAATTATTTAATCTTTAGACCACGGGTAAGTTTAATTAGAGAAAAGGGATTAAATAATTTGGTTGATTATTTAATCAATTAGGGGAATTTGATTAATCAGATTGATCTAGAATGACAGATAAATTTGATGAAGTTGATTGATTAGGGCAAATGATCAATTACATTGATTGAAGACCATAGAAGGAAAATAAAAGTAAATAATTAAAAATTATTTAATTATTAGAGATATAAAAATGCAATTATTTTAATTGAATAATGAAATTATTCAATTAAATTAGATGAACAATTAGTGAAAAGCATTATAGCAGGCGATTGACGATTTTTAGTGTCTATAACCATATCTCGCCTCCTGTCAGTTTCATCATTTACATAATTTAGGGAAATGATTGTTGTGGATGTCTTCTGTTGAATTTGTAACTACTGTAGCGAATGTTAGAGTAATAGTCTATCGGGTTATTAATTAAATCATTATGATCTAATTAGTAACTCACCTATTCACTCTAGTTTGCTTCAGCTAACCTTAGGGTTTCCCTTTTTAGGGTTTCGTGATTCCTTTTATAAGGATTCACCTCTTAGTTTTGATTACAGAGTTTTTACATCACATTGTAATTCATAGAAACATATCATTAATATATTGTTTTCTTGAGCACATGATGTTTCTGGCTTTTTGGCCTCCATAGCTGTCTTCTCTCTTCTGTCTTCTTGCTTCTTCTTTGTAACAGTTATGCATGCAGGTGATCTTGGGTGAAGTTGCATTTATCAACTTCTACATGGTATCAGAGCCATCTTGCTGCTGGTTGTTCGTGTTTTGTTGAAGCATTCCAGTCACAGAGGGTTTCAGAGTTTTTCCAGTGTTTTTTGTTGTGTTTCAAGGGCAGGCTTTGGTTATGGTCACTTTGGGCTCAAACGGACATTGCCATTGAGCTCAGAGGACCCCAAAACCCCAGAAACGACATAAAATTCATCCATTTTGGACTACTGGGCTCTGAGGCAAAAAAAAATTGGTTTTTGTGCCGTACGGCACAAAAACCGAGGCAAAAATTCAAAAAATATTTAAGAAAAACCTATTTTCTTAAAGGTTTTTGCTTTGTTTAAAGCGCAGCCCTTTGTTTTAAAAAGGCGCCGCCCAGCGGCCACCGCTGCCGCGCTCCGCTGGCCCTCTGCAGTGCGGCCCCCCGCCGCCGGCCACAATCTGCTCAGCCGGCCCCCCGGCCCTGCCGCCCCTGCGGCCCGCCCCCCACCTCCGCGCTCCCCTTGGGCGCCCCCGCCGCCGATGCTCCGCCCGGAGCCCTCAGCTCCGCCGCCGCCCGAGCGGCGTTTTTATTTAAACCCCCGCAGGCTCCACAGCTAGGCCGACGGTCATATGGAAGACCGGGGGCTTCGGCCCAGCCCCCGGAGCTCTCCATGCGCCTGGGGGCCCAATATTTTTAGCCCCTGGGGCTTATTTTGGCCCTTTTTTGGTTTTTTGGAGGTACCTGGGCCTTTTTTGCAATATCTTGAGCATACGGGGGTATTTTTGCGACTTCCATATACCGTCAGAAAGCTCTTTCCGAGCACTTTCCGATGATGGAGGTCCGGTTTTTGGGTTCTGCCATTTCGATTGCGTTTTTTGCTGTTGAAGTCCAATGTCTTTTTTTGCCTTCCGGGAGTCATATCTGGCTCATCCGGACTCCGTTTTTGGCAAACGAGATATCGTCGGAAAGCTGGTTCAGTGTGCTATTCAGTGGCAGAGATATTTTTTTCAGATTCTGCTCCAGGTTTTCTCTCCTCCGAGTTTGGCAGTTTATGCACTCTGGTGGATTGCTTGGGTTTACAGGTCCTGGGATCTCTTCTATTGTTCTTCTGGCTCACTCTCTTTCTGACATCTGAGCATTGTATGCTTCTTCTGTTGCATCATTTTTCTGTAAACGCACTGAGATAAAGTGCCCACTTCTGCATTTCTGGGATCTTGTACACCTTGTACGGTTTTTGTACTCGCACTGTGTTATAAAGTGCCATGGGGAGTTATGATGCTTTTGCCGCTTTAGGCGCATCCACCTTTGTCAAGTGAGCATACCTTCCACGACATTAGCCTATGCTGTGTGTCGATGACACCGCCTTTTATCCTGTGTTTGTACTTCTGTTGCACTGTTGGTGTTCCTAGTTCTTCTTCTGCAGATGTTTCTGGCATTACATTTCAGTGTTCCTGTCACCTCTCCTGGTTCAGCATTATGGGGGGGTTCACCTGTTGGTTCTATTGCTTCCTGGTTCGATTGATCAGCTCTTCAGACATTTGTCCTCTCTACCTGGTCATGCACTTCAGTGGGGGTTCCAGCAGTCTCTTCAGACAGAGTTTTCAGCTTCATGCTTCGGAGATGCTTCTTGCTCATTCTTGTTCCTCTCTCTGGGACATCTTTTCCCTTTGTGTTTTGGGTACCTGATCAGGCCTAGTTGTCGGGACCCATCTTTCCTGCTTTCTGCAGTAGTTTCCTAGGTTTGGCTTCTCCCTAAGCTTATCTTAAGGGGGGGTGTTAGAGTAATAGTCTATCGGGTTATTAATTAAATCATTATGATCTAATTAGTAACTCAACTCACCTATTCACTCTAGTTTGCTTCAGCTAACCTTAGGGTTTCCCTTTTTAGGGTTTCGTGATTCCTTTTATAAGGATTCACCTCTTAGTTTTAATTACAGAGTTTTTACATCACATTGTAATTCATAGAAACATATCATTAATATATTGTTTTCTTGAGCACATGATGTCTCTGGCTTTTTGGCCTCCATCGCTGTCTTCTCTCTTCTGTCTTCTTGCTTCTTCTTTGTAACAGTTATGCATGCAGGTGATCTTGGGTGAAGTTGCATTTATCAACTTCTACAGCGAATTGGTGGGGACTTGCCCATTTTTGCCATGGGGTTTCTCTTTATTTGTGGGTGTACTGCTGGGGAAAAAAGGGAAAAGAGTTTCTGGAGAAAATTTTTTGGGAGATGGGAGAGATCTAGAAATAATCCAGGTCTAATCAAAATGAGATAAAGTAGACAGCTTGTAAAAAAAAATCTGATATGTGTTATATGATTTGTGTGGAAGTATTATCTTCAATTGTAGCTTTACATTATGCTACATTCATTCACTAACTTGGAGAAGATTTTAATGAGTATTGTACATCCTTTAAAAATTTACATTCTTTCTTTTTCAGTTTGTTGAGCGTGTTTGATACAGCTCTTATAGAAGAGTCTAGAATGGCAAGTTGGTGCAGGAGCACCTAAGTTCAGGAACATTTCTAAGTTAGAAGTCAAGCTACTGTCCGTCGGTGATGCTCGTCGGCAATGTTCGTTGGTTTCTGTTCGTCGGCGATGTTTGTTGGTAGTGTTCGTCGGTAATGCTTGTTGGTAGTGTTCGTCGGCGATGCTTGTTGGTGGTGTTTGTCGGTGGTGCTCGTCGGTGATGTCGGCCGGTGTCTATGTTTGTTGTCGGGCTTGGAAACCGTCGATGTTTCTGTTGTTCTGAAAAGTCAACACTGACGCTCGGTAATGTCGGTTAACGACCCAAGAAATGCGGGATGTGACATTTGTGACCAGCTGGGTCGTTTGCAACGACTCTCTACGTGTCGTTTTCGCTTGAAATGATCAAGGACACATGTTCCTGTTTTGGAAGGGTCATTTATTGTTCAATCTTGCCACCTATGCGTGGTGATTGAAGTTGTCCATGAGTATCAGATATTTTAGAGATATTTCGATAGACATATATATAGTTGAAAAGCTTTAGTAGTTAAGAGAGATCAATAGAGAGAGAAGAGATAGAACAAAAAAGAAAGAGAAGACATCATCCTGTAATAGATTAGTTCTTGTGAATAAAAGAGAACATATTTAATGGATTCCATGAGCAGTGTGTATTGTTGTGTTCTTCAGGTTGAACCCGTCGATTTGGCTTGGAAGAGGAACCCATTCCAATAGGTTCCATAGCATGAAATAGTAGCTTTACGGTGTAAGCCTGGTCTAGGGCACTTGAGGTAAAGATCTTAGTGACTTCCTCAAGTTAGGGTGAAATAATACCCTATAAGGTCTGTGCAAGAGATCTTAGAGCACAGTCAAGCTGACTGTCGGTAACAACTGGACCTGGGCATTACATCAGATTGGTATCAGAGCCTTGTAGAGACTTGTTTGGTTTGTCAGAAGGCAAAAGGGACTTCATCCAATGTAGGGTATCAGCCCCTTCCTATCCCAAATAGACCATGGGAATGCCTTAGTATGGACTTTGTTGTTGGATTACCGAAGACCAAGCAAGGAATGGACAGCATCTTTGTAATTGTTGACAGATTCAGCAAGATGGCTCATTTTGTACTGTGCAAGACCACACATGATGCTTGTTACATAGCCAATTTGTTCTTTAGAGAAGCAGTACGGATACATGGATTGCCTTTGAGTATTGTATCTGATAGAGACTCCAAGTTTATGAGTCATTTTTGGAAAACTTTGTGGCAGAAGCTTGGTACAAATCTTTCTTTTAGCTCAGCCTACCATCCACAAACTGATGGTCAAACTGAAGTGGTGAACCGAAGCTTAGGTAATCTTTTGAGATGCCTTACCAAGGAGTATGGACAATCATGGGATCAGTTACTTGCTCAAGCAAAATTTGCCTATAATGATACAGTCAATAGGTCCACAGGAAAGAGCCCTTTTGAAATAGTGTATGGGATTCATCCCAGGGGTATATGTGAATTAAGGGATCTTGGTAGCAACACAGAGAGGAGTGGGTATGCTGAAGATTTTGCTCAGTCCATGAAGGAGGTCCATGACTCAGTTAAAGCAGCATTGATAGAGAGCACTACTCATATCAAGCAGAAGGTAGATGCAAGCAGAAGAGATGTTCAATTTCAGACTGGAGATTTGGTCATGGTACACCTCAATAAAGCAAGATTGCATAAAGGAGTTCCAAGTAAACTTCAGATGAGGAAGATAGGCCCTTGTGCAATATTGGTAAAGTATGGGTCTAATGCTTATAAGGTTGATCTTCCTGCAGACATAGGATTATCTCCTATTTTTATGTGGCAGATTTGGTATCCTATAAGGGTCCAATCCCCGAAGGAGATTCTGATCTCACAGGAGATACTGAGGATCTCAACGCACTTAAAGTTCCTATTACACCACAACTGAAGGCATACACGATTCTGAATTCAAGAGTTGCCAAGCAGACTAGACGACAGACCTATATGGAACATCTGGTCAAATGGAAAGACAAAGCTGATTCAGAGGCTACATGGGTACAGGAAACTAATTTTAAGAAGTTGGGCATCGATCCTGACTTACTCCAATCACCTGGAAGTTGATTTCTTTTTGTTTGGGGAGTATGGTGCAGGAGCACCTAAGTTCAGGAACATTTCTAAGTGAGAAGTCAAGCTATTGTCCGTCGGTGATGCTCGTCGGCAATGTTCGTTGGTTTCTGTTCGTCGGCGATGTTTGTTGGTAGTGTTCGTCGGCAATGCTTGTTGGTAGTGTTCGTCGGCGATGCTTGTTGGTGGTGTTTGTCGGTGGTGCTTGTCGGTGATGTCGGTCGGTGTCTATGTTTGTTGTCGGGGTTGGAAACCATCGATGTTTCTGTTGTTCTAAAAAGTCAACACTGACGCTCGGTAATGTCGGTTAACGACCCAGGAAATGCGGGATGTGATGTTTGTGACCAGCTGGGTCGTTTGCAACAACTCTCTGTTGATGTGAGTTTTGTACCACTACATAACATATAGGATTTAAACACTTGATACAGGATATCAAACACTCAATCCTCTCTTGAAAAGCATATATTCATGAAGGACGTGAGTAAACACTCCAAGGTTCCTTCCCTGTGGATCCTAACTCAGTTACAATGATGTGATTTGCTGGTAATCACGTCGGCGGGCTTACGCTGTTTCTTCAAAGATGTTAGACTCAGGCTATGATG
>MU226990.1:1541694-1557388 GCA_018584345.1 Thuja plicata
TTTTAATGTTTTGAATCTTTGAGATTTGGCATTGATCAATGATCAACCATCATAGATTCATACTATGAAATGATTTAGTTTTAGAATTATGTATATTTCTCTTATTTTTTGTATATATATATATATACACACATTCACGAATCCCTACGAACCCAAACGGCAAAAAAAAAAATTCACGAATCCACAAACCGGATTTGCGAGCCCGAATCCGTCCCCGAATCCGAATCGACAACTTAGCTTTTATGCATTCTTTCTTTTCCAGTCTGCTGAGTGTGTTTGATACAATTCCTAGAGAAAAAGCTTGAATTAGATGAACAGAGTATTGATTTTAAAGACAAACTCACTGATCAGAAAAATCTGCATCAATTAGTATCAATATACAATGAAAAGATCCTGGATATCATGATCTCCCGCAGATGCTCTCAACTGTTGTATCGCTCTACTTGTTGGTCATCTGTAGGTGAGCTACTAAGAAGGTGAGACCAATACAGGTTTCTTCACCACGAGTAGAGGCAGTTACTCAGAAAACTATTCTTAGAGCTTGAAGTAGCCAAGTTGTTACTGATTTCAATGAGAAAAATTTATATTCCAGATAATTTATACTTTGATAAGGTCTGAATTAGAAAGATGCGGTCTGTCTAGCAATTTTTCTGTCTCTACCTGGACATATAATAAATCATAATGGATAAAAGAGTTTGGAATGCTGTTGTCTAAATCTGTGATCACGTATCGTGTCTCTATCTGGCTTTACTGTAATAATATGTATCAAGATTCAAGACTTACTTTTTCAAGCAGTTTGCATGATTATTATGCCGTGGGTCTATACTGTAGGCAGCTACAAAGTTATGGCCGTGGGTCTATACTTCATATAGATACAGAATTATGGACAAGTTTTTTTGTCATCGTCCCTTCAGTATTCTTGATTAAGAGGAAACGATGTATCTAATTGAAAACTTAGATGCCGCAATGTGGCATGTGCCCTTATTAGTATCTCTGGTATTAATAAGCAACATTATCTCATACATTACGTAGAATAATCTGAATTGGAGAAAAAGACAGATAATTTATACTAAAAATGATGATGCAAAACGTGACCTCCAAATTTTCAGAAATTTTCAACCTGCAAAGCAAGACTGCAACTTCAATATTTCAAGAACCAATTAGATACTTACATGAAGTTTGAGGATGAATTATTTCAAGTCTATATACAACACAGACAATAACATATATTATCGAGTCTAATGTTTTAAGATCCTCACAGATGCTTGCTGAGCAAACACCCTTCAAAATTCCAACTTCATCTAGTCAATATTGAAATTAAACATGGAGCTCTTGTCGTGCAGGTGCAAATGAAAGTAACAAGGTCAAACCCTTATAAAGCCAGTGAAGAAATAGTCAATCCTTGAATACCAGAGGGCAAAGGAAGGATTCATTTCATCAAACAAACTTACAGTTTTGCAAAGGCGGGTTTCCTCTTCCCCAGTTGGGCAGTGAGGGCCTCCTTCAAATCATCAGACAAAAGCATTGCAGCATTCCATGTAGCAACATAATCCAAACCTTGCTCCACAGAGAAGTCCCTGGACTTCAATAGAACAGCCTTGGTTCCCACGACAGCAAGTGGAGACTTAGCAGCGATACCCTTGGCTATAACTCCCACTGCTGCCTCCATATCCACCTTTGAACGAAAAACATTACAAACTAAGCCCAATTCCTTAGCCTCAGAAGCATCAAACTTCCTGCCGGTCAAGGCTAATTCCATGGCATTCCCTTCCCCAACCAATCTGGGTAACCTCTGTAAAGTGCCCAAATCAGCAGTAATTGCCAAATCAACCTCCTTAACACAGAAAAAGGCATCTTCACTACAATACCTAATATCACAGGCAGTAATAATGTCAACCCCTGCTCCTATACAGCCCCCATGGATGGCAGCAATCACAGGCTTCCTGCATATCTCCAAAGCTGTGACTGCTGATTGCATATATTTAATAGTTCTTCTCAGCTTTTCTCTAAGCCTTCCCTGATCATTGCCTTCATCTGGAGCCTGGGATTTTAACATGGCGCCCAATACAGAAAGATCGACTCCAGAGCAGAAATGCTTGCCTGAGCCAGTAAGAATAATGACCCTCACTGATGGGTCTTCATCGAGGGTTGCAAGTGCCTTAGGAAACTCGCTGTAGAAATGACCATCCAGAGCGTTTCTATGAGATGGCCGGTTCAATATAAGATGGAATACTCCACTGCAAGAGGAATCCTCTACAACTTTCAGTCTTTCCCAACCATCCATAGCTTAAAAACTTCAAAAACAACAGATTGTTAATATGTTATATCTACAGTACTCTTCAAGATTTGTTGATCATTTGAAGGCAACCCAGTATACAAACAAAAACATGGAAAACCACAATTAGGTAGAATCTCATCCTCTAAGAGCCACCTATGAGTGCCAACTTATGCTTTTGGCTTAGGTGTCTTACAAAACATCAGCCGCTTGGCAAATTCAGGTTGGTTGAAACAGGTGAATTCATTTGGGGGAATTCCTATATTTCAGCATACAAAATGTCCCAATAAAAGACAAGCAGCCTGATAGATCCCCTTTCACATTTGTTTGACACACAAAAGAGTTCTGCTGTTAAGTTTCTATTATGCGGTTAGAACGCATCGCGGTTAACTTTTGTGAGATCCATTTGTTATTATTAGTGTTACATAGTTGAAATGATGAATTGAAGGGATGAATTGAAGGAACTTTAATGACATTTATAGCCAATAGTGTAAGGTACCAAGAATCATATCTTAACTCATCTTTATGTCTTCTATGTTAGCTTTTTCGGTATGGATCTTTATCATGAAACTAGTAATTTTGTGAAGCCTTACTTCCTCAAAAAGTTGGTTTAGATAGCCCTCTTTTTAATAAAATAGAATATAAGGTTTTTAACAAAAGGAAGTCTAAGGGAGAGTAAATTGTGAATTATTGATCTTATATAATTTAGTTTGATAATGAGCTCTCCCTTTCTCTGCAACCATTCTTCGTTGAATAAATCTTGAAAAGAGTAGTCGATGTTAAATTGATTTATGTAGTTGTCCTTATGTCATTGTATGTTTTGCAGTCTAATATAAAGTGTATTTTAGTTTCCACGATCCCCTATTGTACACGAGATACAAACCCTCTCTTCCCAAACCTCTTTTGTCCTTTTCCACCTTCCTATTTCACATTGAAGATGATGTTAGTTTGTTCTCAGTTGGACAATGAGAATCTTTGACATTCAAGAGATATTGACCTCTATATAAGTCTTTTCTTGATGGTCCACGTTTGGGGTTGTATAATAGAAAATGGTGAGCAATGCTAAGATGTAGATCTCTCACCGAGTCCTATAGTATACATTGGAATGCAAAGCTTCTCACAAAATGAATCTGATTAGCACAACCAAAGGAGGAAGGGTGTCAATGCAAGATCTATGCTTTGTGGGTTTTTTATTCCTAATAGATATTGTTTGTTTAATGATGGATCTGATCTAATAAAGTAAATGCAAGGGAAAAGAAGTAAGAAAAAGTGCACCTAGAAATGATATGAGGAAAACTAAACTTTGAATCTGAATTTGACAGTTGCCGGAACCTCATAGTCAATTGTAACTTCAGATCTGACAATTAGGGACCTGTATCATTCTGCACCATAAATTTTACTGAAAAAGTGCAAGGAAAAGTCAGTTTTTCAGGGACAAGTCGAGAAGTCGACTTGTTCCCAGTAGCTCCAAATTTGATGAAACTTTCTAGGTTTCTAAGTCTACACTTGTACTTCCCAGATCCAGATCTGCAAGTCCTGAAACCTGTTCCTACACGCAAAAATTGGAAAAATAGATTGTGAAAAAGGGTTTGCCTTGGTCAAACCCATGTTTAGGAATTAATCTTGAAATAAAATTGAAATTGCATAAGGAAAGATGATAAATCTGAAATATGAATCACCTTATACCTTGATGATACAATGCCTCTTTGGATGTGATCACAAGTGTTGATGCAATAGCTTGAACTCCACAAAAACCTAGTAGGAAATCATGAATCCAAAGCCTTAAATGATGAATGGTGTAGTTTGCCGCAATTGCTTGATGAAGAAGAAGAAGAATGTCTTGAAGATCTTGAGGCTTCCCTTGATTGCTTGTTTTCTTGCTTGAATGCACAATGATGGATGATTGTTTGCATATGATTGATGTTCATGAATCATAATAGATGGTAGATGGATTCTAATGGATTCTAATAGATGCCAAATGAGGGGAGAGAGGTCCTTTTATACTGATTTTGGAGCTCAAATTTGATTAAGACTGACTGTGCATCTAACCCTTGGAGAAAGATCTTGACATTGAGTCTTGGGCCAAATCTGGGTTGTAAATCCCAGGAATAAGTCGAGAGCCGACTTGTACCCCAGGGAACAGGTTGAGATCTCAACTTGTACCCCAGGGAACAAGTTGAGAAGTTGACTTGTGTCAGGTAGAACCAGCACAAAAACCTAGGGAATGTCGTGGAAAGTGTGAAAAAGCGGGAGGAGAAGATGCAAGTAGCCATGATGTTAGGATAGATCCAAAAATTAAAAAATAAATGGATGGGTCCTAGGTGAGGAAATGAATTATGGGATTGGAGAAAAAGGATAATCATGCCTAGAAGCAAGAGCCAACCTTGAGTTTTGAACAAATAATGTTAACTTGAAGGTCCACTAAGTGCTAGAAGAACGTGAAATCAATGTGGGAACCCACACATACTAAAATGGGGCAAAAAATGAGCACCTAATAAGGGTGCTTACTTTTTAGGATGATACATTTAACCCCCACTTTAGCAGGAGTATGAGTCCACCTCATGATCACGGTAAAGTAGCAGAAAGAGAGGGAAAGAAGAAGATCATGGGAAAACTACAAAGAAATAAGGCATTGTTAAGTTTAAGGACACAAGCCCCCAAACCAAGGATCTTAACCCATACATCCATATGGAAGGATACACAAAATATCAACAAAATCCTAGAGCTTACTAAGATTCCAAGTCAACTAGTTGAAGAGACCTCGCTAGAGAAAATGTCTCAACCACTAGTATCACACTCAGAAAGCTATTGCAAGAGCACAAGTGGTCACTTAAAAAGAGAAAGAGCATACATCAAAGATAAGATAAGAATACATGATCTGATCCAATAGCAAAGTGTGTTATTCTATGGAATCATGGAGGAGAGATCAAGATAATCATGAATGATACACTCTAGGCAATTATATTATGTTAGGCGATCCATGAGAGAGGGAAGAAAGATGAAGGAGAATTAATGGTCTAGAAAATTGTATTATGTAGTCAACTCTACCTTGAAAAAATTGCACCTACTGATGGCTTAAAAATGTCTTTGCACCTCCTAGCGGCTTAAAAATGTTGCAAAGGCAGTCTAAGGACCAAGAGTTGATGGTCTAGTGAATTGTGTTACACTAGTCAACCCATGAAAAAGGATAGGTCAAATGGTCTAGCAAATTGTGTTATGCTAGTCAACCAATCTTGAAAATGAGAGTAATCTGGGCCTAGCAAATTGTGTTATGCTAGTGTACTCTATCTGAAAACATGTGAAAAGGAGAATGATCTGGTCCTAGCGAATTGTATTATGCTAGTGTACTCTCTTTATCATTATTAGAGTGAACAAGATATATGCAATAAGGAGGCTATGTATGCCCCCCCTTAAGATGGAAAAATAAGTACTATTTTGACATCTTAAGGAAAATAAAATCAAGGATACAACACTTTTAACACCGGGATAGTATCCACAAACAACACCCAGTCCAAGCCAAAGAGGTCACAGCTCCTATGAGGTCATGGAATGGATGAATGCAAAGAGATACCATGCAAGAAATGTAAAAGGGATCCTTGTGAAGGAAGGATGATGCATTGTTAGTCTCCAAGGTAAAGGATTTGTCTATCATGGAAACCTAATTGCAAACAATAAAGGGTTTATGATCAAGGATGCATATCTCTTGTATATAAGAGAATCCTTAATGCAAACCAACATATCTATGTAAGATTGGATATCACATAATAGGTAAATGTCGCTTAACCAAATGAAAAGTGGATCCTTAAAGAGGATGAGAGAGATTGATATAATACCCTTGCCCCTCAAGTGTGGAGACAAGGATAAGGAAAAAGAGGACCTATTATGCTACTCGCAAAGTATGATTACACCATGCATAACAATGAGCCTCCAAGGAATAGGCTAACAATGTTATGTAGTATGGAGCAACATAATAGGGACTTAAATTTTATTTAAAGAAATCATTATTGAAAAATATCTCATTGCAACATGATATGTGAATAACATCATTATCAATGAGTGGTTGAAAATTGTAATGTAAGGCTTGACACTCATTAGTAGAATGGTCATGAGATCAATGATACATGTAGAAAGGAAGATTCGTAAGATTTTGAGTATACTTCTTTTTCTGTTTAGGTCGATTAAACACCTTAGCATGAAGAAGGTTAGGCAAAATGATTTCTTGATTAAAGGTGGATATAGAAGAAGTGTTATATGATAAAGGAGAAGATGTGGACAAAGGAGGAGACTCAAAACCAATAGCTTCAATAGGTTTCTCACTATTCTCAATTCTTTGTTGTGCACATCCTAGACCATATTTGAGATTGTGATTCAC
This sequence comes from Thuja plicata, assembly GCA_018584345.1. Classification (NCBI taxonomy): domain Eukaryota; kingdom Viridiplantae; phylum Streptophyta; class Pinopsida; order Cupressales; family Cupressaceae; genus Thuja; species Thuja plicata. Next base: position 1,548,342 of record MU226990.1, read on the forward strand.
AATAGTGTTGATATTAAGAGTAACTTTTTGTGATTGCTTGTAAGGATTAAATCCTAACACATAAGAATGTTCAAGCCCCTCATTTCCTAAGGGCACTTGAGTTCCTTTCTCATGTTTTCCACATCCATGCCCATTGAATCCATGTTTCGCTAATAGATGATAACCAGGGCCATAATGAGAAGCTGTATCAGAAGGAAAGTCACTATGTCATAACAATTAGGTTTGATAGTTTCTAATTTTTTAGGAGTGGAAGAAGCGAAAAAAATGTTACTAAGCTCATTAGAAAGAGGATTTATTTTTTTGGATTATTTGTCAAGTTTAGATAGTTTAAGTTCAAATGTTGGGACTTTGTATTCTCCAATATAACTTGGTGTGAAATCTAAGGATCCTCAATCATCATCCAAAAGGACACTAGTAGGAGAAGTTTCATCCTTAGGTTCAGGATTTGTTTGTTGTTTGAGAGATGTATAGATTTATTTTTTGATTCAGTGTGCAAACAACTATTCTATCTATCATCTGCAACAAGTGTGTGCATCATATTGTCGTGATTGAACTTGATTTTATGATGGAGAGTTGAAGGAACAACATGCATTGCATGTAACCAAGGGCATCCCAAAATAATATTGTGGTTAAGAGGCCCATGCATCACATGAATAGGAGTTTCAAGGATAATTGGACCTACTTTAATAGTTAATGTGATAATACCCAATGTTTTCTTAGTAATATTATCAAAGCCACGAATAGGAATGAAATCAAGCTTAATAGTTGAAGTATCGGCTTTAATTTCATGCAACATGTCAAGACTATAAATATTTAACCCAAACCCATTGTCAATCAAGGTCCTATGAATGATACTTTTGTTGATAATAACAATTACCATAAGGGCATCATATTGATCTTAAACTTCTTTAGGAGGCAAATCATCCTGAGTAAACACAAATTGAGCTGGAACAAGAGTAGCATGCATACATTATAAAAAGGAATTGATGTTGTCTTGTGAAGGTGGTGGGGATAGAAGAGTAATTAAATATTTTTGTAATGCTTCATAGTATGTAGGATAAGTTTGAAGGAGCTCCCAAAGGGATATCTTGGCAGGGGTAGCACACAATTATTCTATTAAATCATACTCCTTACTAAAATTGGGAAGTAAGTGTGGTGTTGGAGGAAGCACTGGTTGGGAAGGCGGAAGGGAAGTAGAAACAATTGGATTAGTAGGCTGAGGATTATTTCTTGTTCGATAAGTGTGAGGCACCGCATGATATTCTTTAATAAACTCCAAAGGACTCCTAGGTTTTCCTTTTACGACTATAATCATCTTATTCAGAGTTTGAAAAGAACTTGGTTGATTATATCCTTTAATTATAATCACATGTGTAGTGAAAGTTTGAGACGAATTTTGAGGATAGCCCTTAATAGTAACCACAGGTTTGTTATGTGTTTGGACTGAATTCGATTGAGTGCATCTTTTGAGAGTTATCACAGGCTTGTTGGCTACCGTAGGTTAATCTTGGATAATGACTTTAGGTCTTTCATTACTCAAAACATGGACGACATTGACTTGATCATGATCCTAATTGTTCATGGATTCATCACTAGAAGAGAGGGCATTAGTAATGATATTATCCTCTTATTGCAAGGCGTCCTCATGAATAAGACAAGTTTTTGAATGGAGAGCAGGGACATCCATTAATGCTTCATCTCTAAAAGGGATGTCAAATGAAGGTAAGTTATTCATAATGTCCTCCTCTTTCTCTAAAATATAATCATAGAGGGGGTATGTCTTAGGAGAAGGGTAATCATCATCATCTTTGGAGGAAGTAGAGGACATGTCAACCATTATATCATCTTCTTCTACCAAGGTTGTTTCATGAGGAAGAGAATAGTCAACATTATCATCTAGTGGTTCATCCCAAATAGGAGAATCATCCATGGTAGGAATGTCTCTATGAATAAAGAAGACTTTACAAGAGTAATAGTCTTGGCTCACTAAATATTGACCCCTAAAGGGGGAGGAATTGAAAAAATATATAAGGTGAAGTATCATTATCCTTAACCAAAGCATCCACATAGATAAGGCTTATATTAGGAGAAGAGTTAACACCAATCCTCAACTCTTCCACCAAAAGAGGAAGGTCATTGAGAGAAAGGTTAAAATCATCTTCTCTTTCTAATATATCCTTATAAGGTGATGGGTATGTGCACCAAGTTGTGAACCAAAAAGGGGGGTATAAGTGGACACATTTTTTCTGAAATCGGGTAAACCTGAACTTGGAACAAACATTTGAGGGTCATGCACTCAAAATAAGAAGATGTGTAAAAAATAAAAATTGTATTACTCTGAATCTAGTTTTTAAAATACTATTTTGTTTTAAAAACTGATAAGATTAAGAGGGTCAAACCTTGCGCACATGAAAACCTGTTCCTGATTTTTTTAGAAAAAACATAACATAGTTGTTTCCGTGTGCTATACAAAAGCTATAGTTATATTCAGTATTTTTCAAATCCCTTTGGTAAGATTCTAGGTAAGAGTGAGATCTAGAAGTTGTGTATTTTTTTGTAATTTTCTGATGGTTTTTTTTTTGTGATTTTTGAAGTGACCGCATCCTGAAACTTTGGTACTTGTTCGTGCGTTGGGCATAACTTGCATCAAAATAATCGAAAATGAATTTTTTTTAAAAGTGTATAGAATCAAGTGTAGAAAAATAATATGTAATTTATTTTTAACTTGTTAATTATATCAAAAGTTATTAAAAAAATGGTAGACATATGTCTGTGAGGACTGTCAAGACACTGGTAAAGAAAATTAAAGTTTACTATGCTAACGTTTTCTAAAAATAGAAATATTTATATGGCTAGAAAGCTAGGAAGACGTATGAGATTATGGTGAAAATTATAGAGCTACCCTCTTGACAAATTGCAAACCTGGTGAACATAAAGTTGAGAATTCATCTTACAAGATGAAAAAATGTCTAAGAGAACAAAAATGGAGGGAAATGAGCCTCCAAACCTTTAGGTCATTATCCAAGCCTCTTCCCAAGCCATAACCCGATTGGGTTTCTAAATTTAAAATAACGCAATCGGGTTCTAAAAAGAAAAAAGTATGTTTTGAACTCTTTAACCCGATCGGGTTCTGCAGATTAAAATGCACAATTTTCACTTCTTCAAAACCTGATCGGGTTATGAAGAAGTAAAAATTATGCATTTTACTCTCTCACACACACACACACACACACACACACACAATCCTCCTTTATTCTTAGTTTTTCAGAACCCGATCAGGTTTGAGGAATTATGAGCATTGAGCCTTTATGTTCACATAACCCGATCGAGTTCTATTGAATTAGGAACTTTGCTTGCTTCAACGGTCTTAAAACAGTCTTTGCAAGTTTTCCCGAGGTCACACTGCTATTTTTTTGTTGTTTTGCACCACTAACAGACAGGTCTGCACTTTTTTGCATATTTTTTGTTTGCAATGATTGAATTTTGTTGTTTATTGGTGTTTTTGATGTTATTTTACCATTGTAAGTTCTCATTTCAAGAAAATGGTTGATTTATTCTTATTTTTTGGATTTTATGTTCACATGTTATTCTATGTTCATGATATTATTCGTAGGGTTCATTCAATACGAATAATGGGAAAGATCAAAAGAGGAAAAATTGAACAACGAGAGATAGAAAAGGAAAGACAAAGGGAGCGCATGAGGAGAATATGATAAGGTACATCATCAAATGCATGAAATGTAAGTGATAAAAATGAAAATGTTAATGTTAATGTGACAAATGCACCTAATTCATCTAATACACCATTTCAATTCAATGTCATTAATGAACAAAATGCATATAATAAAAATGAAAATGTTCAACATACACCAATTGAAATGATGGGGATAAATGCACCTAATTCATCTAATAAAAATGTAGAGCATGCAACTGTGTTAACGCCTCCTATAATAATTCATAGAAAAGAAAAGTTTCTAATTGACATTGATGAAAATATTTTGAGGCCAATGCATGATAAAATGTCAGAAAGAAATCATAGAAGAATTATTAAAAAGATTTAGAATAACTATTTTGAAAAATTAAATCAAAGTGGAAGATGTCAAGTAGTTGTTGAAATGATTAAGAATCTGAATTTTAGAGAGACAATGAGAACTGTGGGGTTGAGAACATCTGAAAATAGTACTGAGAGAACCATTGTGAGAAATATATTCGATGCATACCAAGCCATTGGTTCAAAATCACGCAGTAAAGATGCTAATATTACTCGACGTATCCTCACATCAACTATAATGGGAAAGGAAATGAAAAAATCTCGTGTAGTAAGCAAAACAAACAAGTTATTAAGGATAGGTAGATCGACATTACAGAGAGCCTTACACAGGTGAGACAAAATTGAGGATCCAAACACTAATTCTCTTTGGTCATTCTTGGTTAGACTCCCACACAAGGACAAGGTTGTTGTTGATGCATTAAGAACATTAATTGAAAATTTTTGGTATGACAACATAAGGGTTTCACCCAACCAAAGAGACATTGTAGGAGGATAATTGGATCTACAAATCGTATGCCACATCCAAAAAAATTTTTGGATATGACACATACAATTTTATGAAAGATTTCTACAAAGATTTCCTCAAATTAAAATTAGTCAAAGATTTTTTGAAATGACAAAACCCTTTTACGTCAAGATTAATCATGTGCACACCACATGTTGTTGCAGGGTACATATTGAATTTTTCATGTATTATGATATATATCGTCATGTTTATTGTACTTTGCACACTAACACTATTTTGCAGGAATGTGGTCTTCAAGCACCTCCTACGTCATCAAGATATTTTATGTCAAGTGTATTATGCAATCGAGATGATGGCTGCATTTATTATAAGATGGTGTGTTTAAATGGAACGTGTAGTGCATGCAGTGGTATGAGAAAGTTGTGGATATGTCACCATCTAGAGAACATAAATGAGATAAAAAATACACTAGTTTCTTTTGGAAAATACAAGACAGTAACTTATGGTCTAAAAGATGGAAAAGAACTTAAGAGGTGTGAGTTAGTGAAAAATGATATATGTGTAGCTGATTTTATGAAGATATTTAAAGAGAAACTAGTTTATGAGTACATACATCATTTACATAGAGCTAGGTGGTTGGATGAGCGATTCAAGATATGTAAGGACACTTTTCCCCTTGGTACTATTATTGATTTTGTTGAGAATTATACACTTAAACCTTAGAATGAAGTGCAAGCATTGTATTTCCATTCTATACAAGTGACAATCTTTGTACATATAGCATTCTTGCATGCACATGATAGCATAGACATAGATAGAAAGGTTTTAAGAGAGTATCACTTCTACTTCAGTGATGATCACACACATTCATCAGAGAGTTTGTGCAAGGTTGCTTCAAAGTTTTCTATGAGAATTTAAGGGAAAGAGGTATTGAGTACAACCAACACATAATATGGTTAGACAATTGCATGTCACAATTCAAGAATGCAAGGATGTTCTATTGGTTGAGTAGGATGCATGTGACAAGTGGCGTTCAACATTTTTGGAATTTCACCGAGGCAGGGCATGGAAAAAGCGAGCATGATGGTGCAGGTGCATGTGTAAAAATAACTCTTTCCAGAGAGGAATTAAAGTATGAAGGTGGTGCAGAGTTAATAAATGTAGAAGCAATTGTGAGATGATGCAACTCTACGATGGGAACATGTAATGAAGGTAAGTATATGGTTAATAGATTTTTTTGGTTGGTAGGTGAGTCTAACATTGAAAACTATCTAGATTGTTGTACACTTACATGATCAAGTGACATGCACTCATTTAGAAATTCAAATGCAACATTATTGGGTATTTATACTAGATTAATGACATGTTTTTGCTTGTCTTGTATGAATTTTGCATGGGAGGAATGTGAATCAAAAGATTGGGTTGATGAATGGTCTTATAGACCTTTGCAACCACTTGATACATATCAACTTCCTAGAGCACTACAATTGAGCCAGTTTGAAGCATCAATAGATTTTGATCACATATATGACCTAGTTGAACCAGGTAATTTGTCAATTTATTCTTCATTTTGAGATGAACTCTATTGAATCTTCTTGAAATAATTTTATTAGGTGGTTAAGTGTTTAGGGTGTTAACTTATCCCTCTATAAATTGCAGGTCATGTATATGCAGTTGTTGTAGATGAGAACAATGAGGAAGTGACTGATTACTTTTTATGTCATTGTATTAAGGGAACAAAGAAATTGACAACTACAGTCATTGCTGGAGAGGGTATTGAGTACCCAATAGGATCCGTTGTTGTGACAGGGACATGGCTTAGAAGGTACACTATCAAAATATAATGTGTTCTTGTTTTGAGACCTCTTACCATCATTCTATTATACTTTATATGTTGAATTTTCTATTAATTTATGCTTCTATGAAATGCAGGTACCCTATCTAGAAATCCAAGAAGTGGTTGTTTCAGGACTATGAGACACATAGAGATATTTTGCATTACTCGAACCTTCTTGTTGCAACAAATATTGAATTGATAAAGTATACTGGTAGACCTCGTAAGAAGAATTTATGGAAACTTTGTGAATCTGAACACGAGGCAATACATGACACAATAAGGGCTAGATCTGATCCAGAAGGTTCGCTCAATTAGTTTTGGGCCATCGTGAAGAATCATTCTACAAAATGGTAGAATTATTTTGACAATTTTGTATATAAATTTTGCGAAACAATCTAACTTTGCTTATTTGTAAATATAAATGACTATGAAGTGGTCTACATGCATATTTGGAGACCATATTTTGTATATTGAAAGAAGATCAAACTGTATATAAAAGTGGCCATGGGTTGATTTGTATATACCGAGGGACCACATTTTGTATAGTTTAATGTGTACCATTTAACTAAGGGGATATGAATGAATTACAATTCATTACAATTATAACAATGACTCATGCAGTGGATATCTCAAGTTTCTCTAAATTATAATAATGGTTCATGTGTAGTATTTATGTATGTATGTTCATTTTCATATTATGTATTTATGTATGTATCTTTGCAATGCATTGTATTTATGTATGTATGTATGTATGTATGTATGTATGTATGTATGTATCTCTCTCTCTCTTCCAAAGCAACTACCTTGAAAATATTTTGTCGAACCAAAGTAATTGGAATAATCTACAATTAAAATTATGGTGTTATAAGTTATGGTCTATGGACGTTTGAATTGTTTTACTTATATTGCTGCCCAATTTGGCTTAGTGCACCTTGGGAACACTTCGGTCTGACTTGCGCCGGAATGTTCTTGATGGTTCACAAGTGAAATAAGGTCTCCCCTAGCATTTACCCAACCAAATAGAGCTGATGGAGCTAACTATTTGGTTCCATGATGAACAGTTTGAAAGATGCACCATTGAGCAACTTTCAACTGAGCAACAATGCAACTTTTTGCACCAACCGAGATTGGGTCACCAAATGGAATCTGAGTGGAATCTCCCATAACTGAGCCATGTGCTTTTAGGTTTTCCCAAGATGGTCCTTGTGCACTTCACAGATCTCTAATATCTCTCACGAGCTCCGAGATATGGCTCTCCAAAAATCGCTGCCCAATTTGGCTTAGTGCACCTTGGGAACACTTCGGTCTAACTTGCACCGGAATGTTCTTGATGGTTTGCAAGAGAAATAAGGTCTCCCCTAGTGTTTACCCAACCAACTAGAGCTGATGGAGCTGACGGTTTGGTCCCATGATGAATGGTTTGAAAGATGCACCATTGAGTAACTTTCAACTGAGCAACAATGCAACTTTTTGTACCAACCAAGATCGGTTCGCCAAATGAAATCTGAGTGGAATATCCAAGAACTGAGCCATATTATTTTAGGCCTTCCCAAGATGGTCCTTTTTCACTTCACTAATCTTTGATATCTCTCACAAGCTCCGAGATATGGCTCTCCAAAAATCGCTGCCCAATTTGGCTTAGTGCGCCTTGGGAACACTTCGGTCTGACTTGCACTAGAATGTTCTTGATGGTTTCAAAGTGAAAAAAAGTCCCCCCTAGCATTTACCCGGCCAACTGGAGCTGATGGAGCTGATTTTTTGATCCCATGATGAATGGTTTGAAACAACAATAATGACAAAGTTGCATAGCAACTTTTAAAAGTTGCTCGACAACATTTGTGTAAATTTTGACAATGTTGCAAAATGTTTCTATTAGGACCTCTTGACCTATTGAAAGGACTTAGAAGACCCTTAGATCCTATATTAGGACCTTTATTAGACCAAAAACATCAAACCTTCTTATCCTATCATAGGTCATGAGTCTAATCAACCTTGGGTTTATAAAGACACCTTAGATTGATTGACTTTACAATGAGACCAATCTAATCAAAATGAATGGTTGATCTCTAGGATCTAACCATGATTACAAATATGTGAAGATGAACCCATGAAGACTCCTATCCATGCCTGGTGTTTCTTGGGTTTCCTACACCAAAGACCCCTATAACTTCTCAGGTGTACCCAAGGAACTTTATATGTTTGAAGTTACTCAAGGGGCTCAAAACTACATAAAACATCCCTACATCCATTGTCCAAGAACAAAAACAAAACTCTCATACTCTGTATTTCAGTCACAAAAAAACATACAACAACAAACATAAATTCACTTAAGTCATGGAGTGCATACATATAGAGCATGAAAGATACACCTAAATACAATGTAGCACATCAAGTGCATTAATTCACTTAAATCATAAAATTGCTTATGTCCTGGAGCAAATATGTAGTACATACATTATGAAGCATAGACATGAATTTACTTAAGAAATTCACGTAGGTCGTACACATGAATTATCCTTCATAATCATAACAATTCCTTATACAAGCTCATTTATTACCTTACTATTTCATTTTGATGGCATCTTCATAGTCATATCCCAAACCAATCTTCTTCTTATTCTTCTTGTTATATGGGATACACTAGTTGTAACTCCATGAATATTGTTGAACTCTTTTGGTAGATTTTAAACAAC
>MU226990.1:1557451-1571910 GCA_018584345.1 Thuja plicata
ATTTCACATGATTTTTATATGGTGTACTAATTTATTTCACAATGCATCTTTTGTAGATTTAGAAATTATGCTCAAGATAAGATTCAAAAATGATATTTGATTAAGTGATCTAGTGTTATTCAATTAGTTTATTTTTGTCAAATATAATGGTGCTATTTATATTTACTTTATCATATATCACCTCTCACATTGTTGGCACCTACTCTCACACACTTCAAACTTCAAGTATGAATAGGTTGAATCAAAATAAAATTATGAATCATATGCATGATTATACATAAGTACACACACATGCATATACACAAGTCATGTGAAACAAGAATACATTTAAGGCATAAACATCCAACCAACAAATTCAAGGATCAAATTTGAAGTTTCATATCTAACAAAATGAAAAATAATAGCGTACATATCAATACATGGCATACATTTCAAATCCATAATAGAGTTGCAAAAAAGTGACATCAACTATGTCCAGGTCAATATATACAATGTACAAATGTCACACACACGCGCACACACATACATATATAGAGAGAAAATTTGGTCATTCAATGACCACAACTAGATCTATACAATGTCTCGATATATCTATGACTGTGGTGGATTATCAAAATTAAGCTTCTTCACAGCAGCACTTGGGTCACTAAGTCTCTGCACAAGAACAATTCAAATGCTAAGCCATATATCTTATCTCAAAATAATATCAAAATAAATAAATATTGCGTTGTAATTTATTGACAATTGAACTATTGATTACCTCATCTCTTTCCCCTATGCTTGGGCTGAATGATAAATGAAATGGGCTACGTCATGGGTGAGAGGGACTCCTAGAAAAATGGAAAGGTAGAGGAAGGATGGGCAGTGGTGAAGGATCCTATAATAGGAAAAATTAATAATACAAAATATATTTTATAAACAAGAAATACTAAAAAATATAAAATGCATGGACTAAAAAGAAAATGCATACCACAACATGAGTTGGAACTCCTATGCTGGAGGGAGCCAAAACCATCGATGAATCAGCTTAGACCTTTTCCTGTATGGTAAAAATAGAAAAGAGGTTATAGTCGAGAAATACTAGATAATGCAAAAAATGTATACACTAGATAATACAAATGCTTACCGAAGCCTCAGCTAGATCTCCTATGCTTGGGATGAATGATAAATGAAATGGGATTCATTGTGGGTGAGAGGGACTCCTAGAAAAATGAAGAGGTAGAGGAAGGACGGGTAGTGGCGAAGGGTCCTATAACAGAAAAAATAAATAATACAAAATATATATTATAAACAAGAAATACTAAAAAATAAAAAATGCATGGACTAAAAAGAAAATGCATACCGTAGATAGATCTCATGTGCTAAGCAAGGGATCCCTAGGAAGTGGAGAAGGGTTCACCTCATATGAGGCAGCTATGACCAATTCCTGTATGAAAATTCATAGCAAATGACATAATAATAAAGGAACATGATTTCTAAAATATTTTGAACAAACAAGAATGCAATTGAAAGTAAATATGAAAACATGTTACCTCCTCCCTCTCCTGAACATTAGCAGTGTCTGGGACATTCATTAGTTCAGTGAAACCCAATTTATTCTACATGTGTACATTAAAAAAGTCAAGTGCATTCATCAATATAGACTACATTGAAATGTTCATGATACATTTCAACAAATATACTTAAATTGGACCTAATTACATTTTTTTTTTCAATGTCCCTAATGATTTCTTCCTCTTTCCTAATGACCTCGAGCTTGGTAGGGTAGGCTAACAAAACCAAAATTAACATAAGATAAATAATATGATACCGCACTAGCTCAATTGAAACTATAAACAAAAGGTGTGCAAAATATGATACCACATAGCTCTGTACGCCAAAGTCAATGGCAGAAAGGGTGACATCATCAATCTCAGAAATCCGAGCCCCTGACAAGCCCTATAAAACACCAAATAAATATATAAGCAATAGTTTACAATGAATATTATGATTCACTTGAAGCCAATAAGTGATGCAGGAGCATCTTGGGTCATTGACAATCTTGCTCAACCAAAAAAATGTGTTTGCTTTTGTTCTTTCAGTGAAGTACTCTATTGCTCAGGTTTTGTCACTCATGCATGCTTGTTTCGTTGGTCTTTGTTGCTTGGGTTTTGTCACTCAGGATTGCTTGTTTCTTTGGTCTCTGTTGCTCAGTTTTTGTTGCTCGAGCATGCTTGTTTTTTAGTTCATTTTCTGTCGCTCGGGTTTGTCTTCTGTTGCTTGGGTATGCTTGGCCCAAGTCATTTTTCTTTTGCTCAGGTTGTTCTTTTCCCAAGTCACTCTGTTGCTCGATCATCCTTGGCCTGAGTGGTTTATTTTGGAGTGGGATCTAGTGGCCAACTTATTTATTTAATTTATATGGTTTTATTGATTTGGGATCTCTCATTGGGATATGTGTGGACCTACTTATGGATTTGAGTGCTGACCTCTTTGGTGGACTCTTGTATACATTTTTTTCTATGTTCTTAGTTTTAGAGGAAGTTTGAAAGAAGATAGAAGATTAAGGATTGAATTATCTGGAAGGCAGGTCTGTGACCTCGCATGTATGAAGATCAATTTGTAATTCATTAAATATATGGCCAAAACCAAGAAGGCCTTACAACCTGAAATGTAATGAGTTTGATCAATTAATGAAAATGATTATGTTGTTTCTTCTCTCACTATGTTGTTTTTCTTCTGCATTATGTATCTGCAAGATGGTTTGGTAGTTGGGAGTGCCTTTGGCCCCATTACCATCCCTCCTTGTGTCAGGTGGTATCAAAGCACTGGTGAGATCTAAGTTCCTTCTTGGAAACCCTAACCCTAGTTGGTGATATTATTGTGGGGTAGCAGATTGTGATCTGACCTACAATTGCAGAGGGATTCAAGATGGTTCATGGGAGAGTAAATGCAGATCTAGGTCTAGCTGATATGCTTAAATAGATGGTTGCTAGATTGGAAGTTATTGAGACAACCGAATGTAGAGGAAGACATCTTGAGGATGTTAGTGATGATGAATTGGAAGAGGTTCAAGGTGAATTTGCACCTGCACTTGTGATGGACTAAGAAAAAGATAGATTCCTGAGAGCATTGACAGGTTTGAAGTCCACACCTTAGTTCAATCCTCCTGAGTATAGTGGAAACTTGGATTCTGATGAATTGATAGACTGGATAAATGAGATGGAAAAGTACTTTGAATATGAAAATGTATTAGAGGACAAGAAGGTGAATATTGCAAGCACAAAGTTGAAAGGTCATGAATCCTTATTGTGGGAGCATCTACAATTGGATCGAAAGAAGAAAGGTAAAGACAAAATAAATGTATGGGATAAGATGGTAAAAAAATTGAAAGGCAAGTTTCTACCTTTTGATTATCAGATTAGCTTGATTAGGAGAATGCAAAGTTTGAAGCAGAAAGATAGATCGGTAAAATACTATACTGAATAATTCTATAGATTGGACATTAGATCTGGACATGTTGAAGATGGGGTGGAAAGAATAGCAATATATCTAAATGGGTTGAGAAGTTCCATACAAGATGAGATCAGTTTGGTCAAGATGGAAAGCATTGAAGAGACGTATCAGTTTGCCCTAAAAGTTGAAGAGAAGTTGAACAAGAGATATGAACAAAGAAAAAGAGGCAGAGGTGGTAGATTCCCTAGAGGAAGAGGTAGATCTCATGGTGAAAAAATTAGATCTAAACCAGACAAGTCAATTTAAGACACATCGCAAGACAAAGGAAAGACTGAATGGAAAGGTAGAAGTTCATACCAAGGAAGAGGCAATTACTCTCAGGGTGGTTATAGAAGAAGAGGATTCCAAGTAACTTGTTACAATTGTGGTGAGGAAGGACATAAATCCTTTGAGTGTACACATGCAAGAAAGAAATATGGTAATAGAAGAAATGCCTTGGTGCAAGAGGAGTCACCAAATGAAGCTGAGAAGGAAGGAAATCTCATGATCCAAAGGATACTATGGAGTGAGAAAGATAAGCAAGATCCTATTAGGAAAAGTTTATTCAAGACCAAATGTAGAGTTGCAAACAAAGTTTGGAAGGTAATTGTTGATAGTGGAAGCTTAGAGAATCTAGCATCTGAGGAAATGGTCACAAAGTTGCATTTGGAAAGGATGAAGCATCTGTAGCCCTATTAGATCTCATGGATGAAGGATGAACATACATTAATGGTAAGTGAACAATGTTTTGTGAATCTAAAAATTGGAAAATATTATGATAAGGTTTTGTGTGATATTATACCTATGGATTGTTGTCATATTTTGTTGGGTAGACCTTGGAAATATGATAGACATGCTATACATGATGGAATATTGAATAGATATTCTATTTGGGTTGATGGCAGGAAACAATTTTTGTTACCTTTGGTTGAAGAATCTGTTGGTGAGATATGTACATCTGTAAAATTTTGTACGATGGAAGGTAGATAGTTTGTTAAGGATTTGAAAAGAAATGATATATGTTATTCTTTGATTCCTAAAAAAACAAGCAATAATATAAGAGATGACATTCCTACAAAAGTTGAAAGGTTACTCACTGAGTATAAGGAGATAATTTTAGATAATGTACTTGATGGTTTGCCATCATTAAGAGATATCAGTCATTGTATGGATCTGATTCCTAGAGCTATTTTACCGAACAAAGCACCACATAGGTTAACACCAACCGAGAATGAAGAGCCTAACCAAAAATTTCATGAATTTTTTAACAAATGCTTGATCGGAGAAATTTTGATTCCATGTGCAGTACCTTTTGTGTTAGCACCTAAGGAGAATAGAGAATGGCGAATGTGCACTGATTCTAGAGCAATCAACAAGATCATAGTGAAGTATAGGTTTCCTATACCAAGAATGGATGACATAATGGATTGTTTGAGTGGAGCAAGATACTTTACCAAAATTGATTTGAAGAGTGGATATCATCAGATCAGAATTAGAGGAGGTGATGAATGGAAGACTGCTTTCAAGACAAAGGAAGGTTTGTAAGAGTGGTTGGCTATGCCTCTTGGTTTAACTAATGCACTAAGTACATTTATGAGGTTAATGAATGAATTTTTGAAGAAATTCTTGAATAAATGTGTGATTGTATACATGGATGATATTCAGATATTCAGTAAGACTAGAGAAGAACATTTGATGCATATAAGACAAGTGTTGCAGAGATTGAAAGAGGAAAAGTTGCTGATAAATCTGAAGAAGTGTTCCTTCATGAAAGAAGAGGTTGTGTATTTGGGTTTTGTGATTTCAGTTGATGGTTTGAAGATGGATCCTGAGAAGGTTGAAGTTATACTTAGTTGGCCTACACTTGAGAATGTTAGTGAGGTAAGATCATTTCATGGATTGGCAAGTTTTTACGGGAAGTTTATCATAAATTTAAGTTCTATTTGTAATGCTATGACTAAGACAATGAGAGGAGACAAAAGAGAATTCAAATGGACACATGGAGCTGATAAGAGTTTTGAGGCATTGAAGTTGAAGGTTGCTGAATTACTTGTGCTAGTTGAACCGCCTCACAATAGGTGTGTAATAATCATGCTCAATGCCTTTCTTAGGAATGGTTCATTCAATCTAAGGACTACGTTTTCCCATTATGAGGTGCATTTAACTTGTCAACCCAGGGATGTATACTTGAAATGGTAGGCATGATATGTGCACTAGGTTCCTTAAGGAGTCATTCTGCTTATGTTGCAGGAAGGTAAAAAATGCATAAAAGAAACCTACATTAGTGCTGCAGGAAAAGAATACATTTATCTTCTTACTGGAATGAATGATATAAATTGCAACTCTATTGAAACCTATGATTTCAACCTAAAACATCCATTATAACTATTCTTGCAGATGCTGCAGGAACACTCACAAGTTACAATGCTACAAGAAGAAATTGTAACTTTTATTTGAAATACTAGAAATGCTGGAAATGAAATCTATTCTATTCTAACCTATTCCACCTCCCAATTGGGCCCCCTTAGTCAGTTTCTTCTAAACTATGAACATAGAATGTAAACCAAGAATTACTTCATTGCATTTCAAAAACTCATTACATAAAAACGAGACATGGAACTTGAAATAGATTGCTGCAAGATACAACAGTTTTCCTTCAAAAAATTTTGTCTTTTCTTTTTCCTAGCTAACCTCAAACTATCGGTCCAATCCCTATATATAGAGGATCAAACACTTATTAAAAAGACAGAAAATAAACTATCTTGCTGAAAACATGTCGGAGAAGAAGATGGAAATGCAGCAACCCGCGGTGTGGGTAGTAAATCTCGGGTGACTAGTTCAACATAATGAAGTGTAGAGGGAATATAGGCACACTACATCCCCGTGTCCTGGATTAATGGCTCCATTGTAGCAGCCATGTTTCCTAGTGCTGTAATGATCACTCCGTCGTAGCTGGTCCTCAACAGTCCTCCTTGAATGATGTCGACCACTCTCTAGCCGCTTTCTCTCCTGTCACGTTAGTTATGATGTGGAAATATTCATGCAACAAGCTTAATCAAATTAAATATTCAGATATTAGAACATAGATTTTAATGGTTTTATGAAATACTGCACTATATGTATAATAGTAGCAAAATATGTCACAAACATCTACCCATGGTTTATCAGTTCTTTATGGACTTTATCACAAGTTTTTGACTGGTTAGACTCTCAAATGTTTTGACAAAAACTAGAATAGAGTATTAAAATTATACAAAACAAAGGCAATAATTTGGCCTTATCATCTGCCCCTTGGTTAATCAAATGCTTGTCCTCAAGCATTTCACCTTCTGGCAATTGACCTATAGTCCCCAACTTCAGTTCTTCCTCACCTTTGGCTCTTAAAGGAGTAGTAGAATCCCCTTGTTCTTTCCCAAACTTCCCTTCTGTGATCTTCCTGCATCCTGTCAAGTCTGGTAGCATTGATATCATACAAGGGCCAAAGGAGCATGGGCAACTGCATTGTGAGAGGACACCAGAGCTCCTTCCTAATTTTCCTACCCAGCGGTGCCCATTGTATAGCTGCTTCAAGGTTAATGGGACTATGTGGTTCTGATCTTTTAAATACCTCTGATAATCTGCCCCATCTACTTCTAGCACCTGTTAAGGCTCTTTGGAAGACAAAGTAGGACATGCTGTCATATTCTACATACACATCTGCTCTAAGTTTAAAATTTTTATCTCTAATTTCCTTTTTAACATTCCCATATGTCAGTCTGAACCAATCCCTCAGGAATACTTCTGGTTGACTTCTTTTTGCTCTTAATGGTAGGGATTCTATTTTCTCAAGATCTCTGTAATTCCCTAACTGCCTATCATAGTTAGCCTTGTTGTGCATCCATGACATTAGGGCCCTTAGGTGTATATCCCCTATGTAAGGCAGGGGATTCCATTCTGTCTCTATAGGGATGATGAAATTATGCACATACAACTCACAGAGTAGGTTTTGTTGCCAAGATGGAGATGTCTGGTATAAACCATAGAATTCATAGGCTGATTTGAACTCTGCATTTATATCCTTGAGGGTCATCATCAATTGAAATAGAAGGAATTGTTCTTTGAGAAAGATAGTATATACCCTAGGTGGTCTACTAGAAATTACTTGGTCAGTTAGTTTAAGAGCATGGTCCATTCTCTGCTTCTGTTTTGCCAACTAATCTTTCAATTCTGTAATTTCCTTTTCCTGTTCTGCTATTACTTTCTGCAATTTATTTTTCTCTTCTCCATTTAGAGTGGTTGTTAGCACATGTTTATTATATAACTAAAAAAGAAGCATTTGCAGAGTAATCGGACCACTGTTTTCATCTTGGTTATTCTTCTTCCTTTGTTCTTTCCATAACTGCTCTAAGAATTTTATTAACCAAGTTCGCTTATAGGAAACTAAAGCATTTCTTGTGCAAGGCAACTGGTGAGTTGTAGGGGTTTCTTCTTCATGAATTGGAACATCCTGATGATTGACTCCTGGGTCATTTTGACATACATTTGACTCATCTTCACACTCCTCTTCCAGATTTTGAGGAATGTCAAGAGACTGACTGGGAGAATCATCAGGAACACTATGGATAAGAGTTTCCTCCTCACATTGTTTGGTGGAAGAGGGCTAGCTTTCGGTGGGCACTTTAGGAATCTACCCTCTCATCCTAGGACTTCTTCTTACAGGGATTTCCTCAACTTCTATGGCCTTTTTCTTACTAACCCTTTTTGTTGTCTCTGCTGCAGGAGTAGTGGCTGCAGGAACTGACTTCATTCTCTTCTTTCTTGAGACTTGAGGGTTTTGTCGTTCAGCTGCAAGAACTGAAGTTTATCCTACTAACTTCCATTTTCCTTTGGTTCAGGCGGAAGTAGGTATATTTCTCATGTGAGCGGTTAAAGGCACATTTTCCTGTAAATTTTTAGTTTCTGCCCCTTGGTTATTTTGCTTGGCAACTGGGTCAGGGGAAACTGCATTATCTTGGTTAATTTGCACATTAGGGGCAATTTGAGGCTGAAGGGTTTTATGATGGATGAACTCTACCCATGTCATAGGGGAGGCATCCCTAAGAGATCTTTCTATGAGTAACTTAATCAAGGCATGGTGAGTAGCAGAGTTGTCTTTCCCTTTCTGGGTTTCTTCGGCACTAATGCACAACATATTAAATAGAAAATTGGGTGCATTCATTGGGATATTATGTCGTGCATAACTAAGCAGCTTAAAATGATGCACATGTAAATTAGAGAATCACCCTTCATAGGTGAAATACCTTATAATGTGCATAGCCAACTCTTGGTATGGTGGAGGAATGGACATCCTTTTGCATCCCTACTTAGTGATTTCCAATGGAGGGTCTCCTGGTAGGGTTAATTGAGCCCTGGCTGACCTGGCATCATGGGCGTTGGGATAATGTTCCCCTGCTGCTGGAAAACTGGTCACTTCCACTATTCTCTCCTCTGTTGCAACAACTGGCAACCCTCATGCCACCCTCATCAAATGTGTTTGCAAATTCTGATGCTGCTTCCTTGTCAAACTCCGTCAATTTTAAGAAATACCCCAGCCATCCGCAGGCATTAAATCTTCTCACTGCCTCAACATCATATAGTAAAATACCATGAACCACTGGTTCATGCCACTGTAATTGGCCTCCCATTTTACCAAATTCAATCCTCTGCTTTGTTTAACCTCTGTTTTTGATAATTACCTTCTTCTCTTTTGAATTTCAGACTACTTTTTGTAAACCCACAGACCCTCTTTCACATTCTTCTGGTATTCTTGATATGAACATTAATAATGTATTTTAACAGAATGAATCATAGATGTTCATGCGAGAGCGAGAGTTATGTCACAGTTTTAATACTGGGTCACATCTAGTCTGACAGTTAGGGGTTTATTCGGAATAAAGGTATGACATTTGATACTTGTGTGATGCGGCAGCTAGATTTTAATTAAGATAATGTCAAAGTACAGATTTGGGGATCTTTTAATGAGTAAATAGAAATGAAATTTTTAGAAATTGGCACACTTCCCTTTCCCCTACAAAATATGGACAAGTGTCCTCACTTGTTTGACTTGGCAGAAGGTACAAAACTGGATTAAGACGGCAATGATACATTTATTGCAGTATTTGATATAACCAACTAAATCTATGTGCTAAAAATGGAAATAAGTTTGAAAAGCTCGTACCTGTTAATTGATCAATGCACATGTTAGGAAAGATTGGCGAGAGTGGAATGACGGCGTCAGTGGTTGCATGCATTAGCGCACTATCTCTTTATTGAAATCATGGAAACATGATGACGTGGAAGGTGGGTGGATGAAAGATTAAGAAATGAAATGGGGTGAAAAAGAAGAATATAGAAAGTGAATAGAGAATTTGAACTTTATGCAAACATAAATTTGTTATTATGGTCATGCTTCAAAGGAATTCTTATTGAAGTGCTGCAGGAAGAAGGTTGACACCCTCTGCTATAGGAAGTATTACCTGTTGATCCTTTAAAATTGGCTGGTTGAATTGCTGCAGAAAGCCTTCTTTTGTTTGTGGCTAGTGATACAACTTTAGTCTATGGCCATTGACTAGTAGCTTGAAGTGGAAAGGATTGATTGTTGTCAACTGGACTGCTCCATTTGTAAACACATCGCTTATTTCATATGGACCCAGCCATCATGTCTGTAGCTTGCCTGGTATCTCCTAGAATCTGGAATCATATAACAATGCCCAATCTCCAACTTTGAATTGCTTACTCTTGATATGGGAGTCATGCCACTGTTTTCTTTGCTTTTGGACAATTTCTATGTGATGCAGGGTAGACTTGCACATTTCATCCAAAGAGTTGATATGCAGCAATTGCTCTTTCTATGTTGCAGGAAGATCAATGTTTAACTCCAGCGTTGTTCTTAATATTTTGTGTTCAAACTCAATCGGTAGCATTGTTGTTTTGCCATATAACAATTCAAATGGAGTGAACCCAGTGGTGGTCTTCCATGTTGTTCTATATGCCCAGACGACTTCTGATAGTCTGCTCCTCTAGTCTCAGTGATGCAAATGAACTGTCTTTGTTAAAATTGCTTCTATTTCCCGATTTGTAACTTCTGCTTGTCCATTGGCTTGAGGGTGATAGGGGCTTGATTTCTGATGTCTGATATTATATTCCTTCATAAGATCTATTATTATATTGGAGGTGAATTGGGTACCTTGATCAGTAACAAGCTCTCTTGGCACACCATATCTAGTAAAAATTTCTTCATACAAAAATTCAACAACTTTATGATCTCTTGCATGCTTCATTGCTCTGACTTTGACCCATTTGGTCAGGTAATCTGTGCACACCAGAATGTATGAATTCCCATTAGATGGAGGATCTATTGGACCAATAAAGTCCATGCCCCATTTATCAAATTTTTTTACCACCACCTGTGGGTTTAAGGGCATTTCATCTGATCTTGTTGGTCTGCCCATTCTTTGACATTTGTCACACTTCCTTGTATAAATTGTTGCATCTTTGTGAAGTGTAGGCCAATAGTAACTAGTTGTTAAAATCTTCTGTGATGTTCATTTGGCTGCAAAGTGCCTTCCACATGGTTCATTTTGACATGCATGAAGAATGTCATATGTCTCATCTTCTCTCACACATCTTCTCATGACTTGGTTTCCAGTGTAAAATAATATGCTATCAATCCAAGAGAAACGGAAGCTTTTCTCCACAAGAAGCTTCTTTTCCTTATAAGAGAAATGTGTTGGCATTTTATTAGCTGCTAGGTAGTTAGCTATATCTGCATACCATGGATTCTAGACAACAATATGAAACAAATGTTCATCTAGAAATGTATCATCTATCAAAGTAGTATCTTCTTCAGCATGATGAAGTCTGGATAGATTATCTGCCACCACGTTTGCTTTCCCTGGCTTGTCAATGATTGTTATATCAAATTCCTGCAAAAGAAGGAGCCATCTTTCTAACCTACCTATTATGACAGGTTTGTTCATGAGATACTTAATTGTTGCATGGTCAGTATGAACATAGATAGGATAACCAGTCACATAATGGTGGAATTTGTTCAGAGCATAAACTACTGCTAACAATTCTTTCTCAGTCACTGTATAGTTTAACTCTGGTCCATGTAGACTCTTACTGATATAATAGATTGTATTTCCAAGGTTTTTAGTCTTCTGTCCTAAGACAACACCTACAGCATAGTCTGAAGCATCTGTATGTATGTGAAATGGCAATGTCTAGTCAAGACCCCTAAGTACTGGTGCAGTTGTCAAAAGTGACTTGAGCTGCGGGAAGGACTCATCACATTCTTTTTTCCAAGCAAATTCAGCTTCTTTGGTAAGTAAGTTGTACATAGGACTAGCTATTTGACTAAAGTTCTGGATAAACCTCCTATAATAGCCAGCGTGACCTAG
The DNA here is from genome assembly GCA_018584345.1 of Thuja plicata. Taxonomy (NCBI): domain Eukaryota; kingdom Viridiplantae; phylum Streptophyta; class Pinopsida; order Cupressales; family Cupressaceae; genus Thuja; species Thuja plicata. The sequence continues at coordinate 1,569,343 of MU226990.1, forward strand.
GAAAGATCTGACTTCTTTTTGCTTAGTAGGAATAGGGAGTGTGAGAATTACCTCTATCTTCGTAGGGGTCTACCTGGATTCCAAATTATCCAAGACCTGGTTAATAAAAGGTAAAGGGAAGTGGTCCTTCTTTGTAGCATTATTTAATTCTCTGTAATCTACACATATCCACCACTTACCTCCTTTCTTAGGTACAATTACCAATGGTGATACCCACTTGCTGTCAGAGATTGGGTAGATGAATCCAGCATCCAACAACTTCTGCAACTCTATTTTAACTATTTCTCTCAGTGCTGGATTTATTCTCCTTTGTGGTTGAAGAAGTGGAAAACTTCCATCACCAATGTAGATTATGTGGGTGCAGAGTTTTGGATTGAGTCCCTCCATATCTCCATAATCCCATGCAAAGGCTTTTTCATGCTGACTGAGGAGCTTTGTTAACAATGCCAACTGTGATTGGGACAACTTGTTATTTACATGCAAGCTTCATCCAGAGGATAGTTCTACTATTGTTGTTAGTTCTTCCATTAACACTTCGGGTACCAGACTTCTAACTATTTCACTTGCCAATAATTGATTAATCATTTCAAGGTTTGCTGGAGGCACACAATCCTCATAGGTACATAGCTGTAAAATAGAGTTTTTTGAAACATCTTTAGACACAATAAATTCATTGGCTAGAATGCTTTGTATAACATCATCTTCCTCTTGCATCTTAAAAAAAGATTGCCTATGAAACATCATGAACTGGGCTATTGAATTAAGCTCTTCCTCCTCGTCTCCTAAGTCTAGCCAAATAGGTTCTCCCAAGTCTGGCTGGGGTTGGGTAGGAGGACATAGGGCTAGCTTCCTTATGGATTGACCATTTGAAATTGTCATACTACTTGATCTGCAATTAATTTTGGCATCAGTGGTGGCTAACCAAGGTCTTCCCAAGATTACAGGATAGCCAGCAAAGTTTACTTTAGGTGATAGGATGAGAAAATAAGTAGGATACTCCTATGAATCTAAGGTTACTATCACATCTTCTATGAGGCCCTCTGGAGTAACAGTTGAACTATCAACAATTTGTAACACTATGGCTATTGTTATTAAGCCTTCTATGCTTAGCTTATGCATTGTATCTTTAGTCATAACATTTATTGTTGCTCCCAAATCAACTAGAGCATTTTTCACAGTCTGTCCATTTATTATTAGGTCGACTACTGGACTGCCAGGATCTGAATACTTAGGTATTACCACCTTTCCTAACATGATATCTGCTAATTGACCTACAACATGTATTGTCTGAGGGTCTTTCTTCTTTCGCCCTAGCTTCTTAAGGCATGCTTCCTTAATAGCCTTTCCATAAATAGGTATATCTTTGATAGCTTGGAATACTGGAATTTGAATATTCATATTTTTTAGTTGCTCAATAATATCAAATATTTCTTCCTCTTGGGGTATAGGTTTTTCTTTATGTAGCCTCTGTGGAAAGGGTGTATTTGAAGTGTGGACAGTAGTTGTTTTGGGTATATTAGTAGGCTGGCTGGTATTTGGCAATGTGGCTTCTGGAAGTAGTGCTACAGGAGTGTCTGCAACTTTTGTAATTATAGGATATTCAGATGTAGGCAGGGTGGTACCGGACCTCAAATGGATATCAACTATCCCTAATGAGTAAGTAGGGCACTGCTGAGTGTCAGTAGTGTACGTTTGTTGCTGTTGTTGTTTATTATTTGGATTTGGCTGCGGTTGAGCAGGCAATTGGGTTGGTTTTGGATTAGCATTAGTTGCTGCAGGAGGTGGCATTATTGTAGGTGGTTGCACTGGAGGTGGTAATTGTGGACTGCCAAAATTTTGTTTAGGCCACTGTGGAGGCCCCCTCCATTGATTAGTTTGCTACCAATTTCCTTGCGGTGGTTGCCATTGACTCTGCTGATTAGGCCACTAATTATTTTGCTGGTTTGGCCATTGGTTATTCTGCTGATTAGGCCATTGGTTACTCTGTTGATTAGGCCATTGGTTATTTTGTTGGTTAGGCCATTGGTTATTTTTTTGGTTAGGCCATTGGTTATTTTGTGGGTTTTGCCATTGGGGTTGAGAGTACTGAGAAGTGTTCTGATAATTTTGGTTTTGCCACTGATTATTGTTAAAATTTAAAAACTGTAGAGGATCTTGTGGCATACCTTGTAGTGAATCCCATGGTTGACATTGAGCAATGAAGAATACTTGATCATTGTCTCCTTCTATCTTCATGTAGTTAGTTGGCAAATGTTGGTTTTCCAAGTTGGCTACCAGCTTACATCCGCAGTCTTGCTTCTGTTTGCGGCAGTGTGGGCAGTACTCAGCCAATTGTGATTTAGCTTCTACATGCTTCTTCTTGGCAGTCATTGTGTCAAGATGTGTAGCTACATCATTTATAATATCCTGCTTGAAATCTGCAAGCAAATTAGATATCTCAAGCTTTGAAATGCCTGAACCAATCCCTTTTGTGACTGTGGACCGGTATCCTCTGCCTTTCTTCATAGTTGACCTTGAGTAGTTTTGACAGATTTTCTTGAGGTCATCCCAAGAGGATTGGGATATGTC
>MU226990.1:1573416-1584165 GCA_018584345.1 Thuja plicata
GGAAATGAAATCTATTCTATTCTAACCTATTCCACCTCCCAAGTGGGCCCCCTTGGTCATTTTCTGCTAAACTATGAACACAGAATGTAAACCAAGAATTACTTCATTGCATTTCAAAAACTCATTACATAAAAATAAGACATGGAACTTGAAATAGATTGCTGCAAGATACAACAGTTTTCCTTCAGAAACATCTATCTTTTCTTTTTCCTAGCTAACCTCAAACTATCAGTCCAATCCCTATATATAGAGGATCAAACACTTATTACAAAAATAGAAAAGAAACTATCTTGCTGAAAACATGCCAGAGAAGAAGATGGAAATGCAAACAGCCCGCGGTGTGGGTAGTAAAGCTTGGGTGACCAGTTCAACATAATGAAGTGTAGAGGGAATATAGGAACACTACATCCCCACATCCTGGAATAATGGCTCCATTGTAGCAGCCATGTTTCCTGGTGCTATAATGATCACTCCGCCGTAGCTGGTCCTCAACAGTCCTCCTTGAATGTTGTTGACCACTCTCTAGCCACTTTCTCTCCTATCAAGTTAGTTATGATGCAGAAATATTCATGCAACAAGATTAATCAAATTAAATATCCAAATATTAGAACATAGATTCTAATGGTTTTATGAAATACTGCACTATATGTATAATATTAGCAAAATATGTCACAAACATCTACCCATGGTTTATCAGTTCTTTCTGGACTTTATCACAAGTTTTTGACTGGTTAGAATCTCAAATGTTTTGACAAAAAATAGAATAGAGTATTAAAATTATACAAAACAAAGGCAATAATTTGGCCTTATCACTAGTCTTACGTGATTTCAATAAGGTATTTCAAGTTGAATGTGATGCAAGTGGGGGTGCAATTGGAGCTGTGTTGACTCAAGAAGGTAAACATGTTGCTTTCTTTAGTGAAAATTTGAATGATGCTAAGAGGAAATATTTTGTCTATGATCAAGATTTCTATGATATTGTTCAAGCTATGAAGAAATGGAGACATTATTTGATGCCAAATGAATTTGTGTTGTATATTGATCATAAGGCTTTACAATATTTGGGTAGTTAGCAAAAGTTGAATCAGAGACATATGAAATGGGTAGAGTATTTACAGAGTTTCACATTTGTGATTAAACATAATAGTGGAGTTTCTAACCAAGTTGTTGATGCATTGAGTAGAAGAAGATCTTTGTTGACTGAAATGAGAATTGAGGTTCTTGGTTTTGATGACATGAAACATTTGTATGAAAGTGATCCTGATTTTTAGAGTAGTGGAGAATGTGCAGAGCACCTAATTCAAATCAATCAAGTAAGTATGAAGACTATTTCATTCAGGAAGATATGTTGTTCATAGGTATTCATTTGTGTATATGGAGAGGTTCAATGAGAACTATTTTGATTAAGGAGAAACATAGTAGTGGATTGGCTGGACATTTTGGTATTGATAAAACATTGAGTTTGCTCAAGGAAAGCTATTTTTGGCCTAAGTTGTATAAGGATGTTTAGAAATTTGTGAAAAGTTGTGGAGTTTTTCAAGTTGCAAAAGGAGTGAGTCAGAATATTGGTTTGTATACACCAATTACTTTTCCTGAGAAACCTTGGAGTGATATCAGCATGGATTTTGTTCTTGGCTTACCTAGGACAACAAGAGGTAATGATTGCATATTTGTTGTTGTTGATAGATTCTCTAAGATGACACATTTCAAACCATCTAAGAAAACATTAGATGCAGTACATATAGAAAATATTTTCTTTAAGGAGATTTTCAGATTGCATGGATTACCGAGGAGTATTATCTCTGACCGAGACAGTAAATTTGTTAGCTATTTCTAGAAAACACTTTGGAAGAAATTTGATACTGAGTTGAAGTTTAGTTCTATATTTCATCCATAGACTAATGGACATACAAAGGTTGTAAACCGAAGTTTGGGTAATTTTTTGAGATGCCTAGTTGGAGACACACCAAGCAATTGGGATTTGATGGTGGCACAAACAGAGTTTGCATACAACAGTTCAGTAAAAAAAAGTACTAGAAAGACACCTTTTGAGATTGTTCATGGCACACAACCGAGAGGTATATCAGATTTGAGAGATATTGCTGAGAAGAGAAAAGAAGTGCTGAAGCAGAGGACTTTTCTAAGATCATGAAGACATTGTATGAAGATGTAAAATAGAAGCTGGAGAAAAGTAATCTGAAATACAAGGATAATGCAGACAGATCAAGAAGACATAAAACATTTGAAGTTGGTGATGTAGTAATGGTTCATTTGAAGAAAGTAAGATCTCCCATTGAACATATGGAAAATTGAAGATGAATAAATTTGTTCCTTGCAAAATACTGAGAAGATTTGACAATGGAAATGCTTATGAAGTTGAATTACCTGATGATATGGATATATCACCTATATTCAATATTTCAGACTTGTATGAATATCATGAACCTGATGAAGAAGTGACAGTACCAAGTGATTATCCTAAGAAACAGATAGAGGAAGTTGAGAATATTTTGAAACAAAGAGTTGGCAGAAGTACAAGAGGAAAAGAATACATGGAGTATCTGGTAAAATGGAAGAACATGCCGATTGAGGACTCATCTTATATTTCTCAATCTAAGTTAGATTCATTTCAAGTTGGACCTGATACATGATTCAGGGAATCATTTCTTGTAACCCCAGGTGTCTGATGCAGGAGCATCTTGGGTCATTGGCAATCCTACTCAACCAAAAAAATATGTTTTCTTTTGTTCTTTAGTTTGTTTGGAGGCTGCTCGGTGAAGTACTCTATTGCTCAGGTTCTGTCACTCAGGCATGCTTGTTTCTGAGTTCATTTTCTATCACTCAGGTTTGTCTTATGTTGCTCAGGTATGCTTGGCCTAAATCATTTTTCTATTCTCAGGTTGTTCTTTGCCCGATTCACTCTGTTTCTCAGTCATCCTTGGCCCGAGTGGTTTATTTTGGAGTTGGATATGGTGGCCGACTTCTTTATTTAATTTCCATGGCTTTATTGAATTTGGATCTCTCATTGGGATCTGTGTGGACCTAAATTTGTGTCTCTCTTATGGATTTGAGCGTCAACCTATTTGGTGGACTCTTGTATATATTTGTTTCTATGTTCTTAGTTTTAGAGGAATTTTGAAAGAAGATAGAAGATTAAGGATTGGATTATCTGGAAGGTAGGTCTGTGACCTCACATCTATGAAGATCAATTTATAATTCATTAAATATATGGCCAAAATTGGGAAGGCCTTACAACCTGGCATGTAATGAGTTTGATCAATTAATGAAAATGATTTTGTTGTTTCTTCTCTCACTATGTTTTTTTTTTTCCACATTGTGTATCTGCAAGCTAGTTTGGTAGTTGGGAGTGCCTTTGGCCCCATTATCATCCCTCCTTGCATCAATAAGTGATTGGCTGGGGTATGAGTCTGTGTATGAGTTCAACATTTGTTGAATTGAGTCCAAGGATGGAGGGCAGGAGTTCAAATCAGTTTGAGTCATGATGGATGGACAAGGAAGTGAACTTATTCAAAAGTATGATGTCTAGGTTACCAAAATCCAGGGATCTCTATTGAATCCTTTGCATTCAACCTAATTCCTTGAGGGATTACCATCCTTTTATGACTTCCTTGAGTTGAATTACATTAGACCAAATTCTTTGACCATAAAGAAATAGCAAACAAACATATACTAATTCTTTGACCACACTAAGTTACCACCCTACAAATTATTAAGATATGATATTTTGAAAATAATGTACTATTCTATTTTATGAATATTTATAAAATATTACCTCAGGTGTTTGAGCTACCCATCCACATCTACTAGAATGAGCACTCCTTGGTGTGCTCATACCACCAGCTGCACCTTGCAATGCATATTATTCATGTATCAATTTAGATTCTTCTATACATAAAAATTTATTTACTTTTAACAGATTTAGGTAATTAATTATAATAACATGTCAAAACACAAATTTAAGCAAACCTATGTCGGCTCTGTACCATACACCATTGACAAAAAATTATCTATGAGGGTCATATCCTTAGTAGTGGATGTCTACCATCTTCTCCCACAATGTACACATGAATGGGATGTCGAACCATCCGCACTCCCCTGACTATCTACCCCATCACATATACCATTACAACTGATGCATATATACTCAATGGGCTGGGCTGACCCTACAACTATACCTGATGATAATGGAGCTGCCATGGGATGAGATGAACCTAATGGTGCATCTAATGACTATGGAGCTGGAGCGGGATGATATGATCTTAATTGTGTATCTGATGAAGATGAAGGTGGTACATGAACTGATCCATCCTCTCCTCCAACTAACTGAGTGCCATGCTAGATAATGACATCAGTCAATGATGCAGCTGCATGAAGAGTCTGTATATCCATAGACTCCTTCACCATAACTGGGACCACAATATAAATGAGAGGTTTTCTCGTAGTACACCTCCTCTCTTGTGGTCAAGTAATCCTATCTACCCCAGGTCTATTCTGCGTAGAGCCTCTCCATCTACCCTAGAACTCACGAAAGTCAAAGTATTTCGGCTTCTCACCGAGGATAAACTCACAGTATAGCTTCCTCAAAAAATATAAAGGCACCTCATTATTATTACAAGGTGTTTGGTCAAATACCATGTACCACCTATCCAAAAAATCCAATTTCATCCCCCTATGAGCACACCAATGTATAGGAAATAATTTTGTATTGTCTTCCAGGGAATTGCTAGTATTAGGATCAGTAAAAAGGGCACATATGTCACATTTTTGTATGCCTTTTATTTTCACATCTTCATATGATAAACCATGGGCATAATATGTATGACACCTATCCCTCCATGAGTCCCATTTTGTCACCTCTCTAGACACCTCATTTTCACTATTGGACATTTTTTCTAATGTAGTGGCGAGGGTAGATTGATGTTGAAGACCAGAAGCCTTCAACCTATTGAATAATATATTAATTTGTGCACTATTTTGGTTAAGGCATTGCATAAGGTCCTCTTGTATTTCATTTACATGATCTAATGGCACATGTGGAGGGTCTACGGGTGGCGGTGGTTGTGGACGAGGAGAATTTTGAGGAGGGTTTACAGGTGGCGATGGTGGCGGACGAGGATAATTTTGAGGAGGGTTTATGGGGGGTGGTATTTCATTTATTTTTCCTCTTCTTAGGTTGTTTGATGAATCTGATATGAAATTAATAAAAGAAAACAAAAAATCAATATCATAACCTAATTTGATTACAAATGCAAAAAAAAAGTAAAAAAGTAAAAAAAAAAACAACATAACTTTGTTACGGGGTACCATTGCTTGACAATGTGAAAATTATTGAAGAAATGTTGCTTTCTTCAAAACATGATCTGGTTCTGATGTGTTTTTTCCCTCCTTCACTCTGCTGCTCTGCAGTTTAGGTGTTATGGCCTAAGCCGCGGGCTATCAAAAATATAATATGTTTCTCAGAACTCGATCGGGTTCGGAGAAAGATGGAATTTTTTAATATTATTGTCTAGGATTCGTTACCAAGCCTAGTACAATTTTTAAATTTCAATAACCTGATTGGGTTATATGAAATTTCAATTTTTTGAAAACATGTGTCCACTTTTTTGGGTCACAACTTGGTGCACATACCCTCCTAGAGCTTGTAAGACTCAGTTCATCTTGTAGGCTATATCTCAACCCATTAATATATATTGAAAAATTTTCAACATCATCCTCCATATGGCCTAATCTAATAATAAATTTATAAAATTATTCTACATATGTCTTAATATATCTTTTTATTTCAACTTTTGTAGTTTCCTATACAATTGAGTAGCATAGTCACTAGTCATAAATTTTCCTTTCAACTTGGAAACCATCCTATCCCAAGATGTGATCTTTGTTTTTCCTTTCTTCCTTCTCTATTATTTCACATAATCCCACCAAATGGATTCATGGTCTTTCAACTTTATTTTTGAAAACTTCACTTGTTTCTCCTTAGGTACTTCCTCAAATTTAAAGTGTTTATCTAGTTTCCTATCCAATCAAGAAGTTCATAACTATCCAAACTACTTGCATACACTAGAAGTTTCATCTTCACCTTGTAACCTTCACCCTTGACTACCTTTAGCAATCTTCTAGCCTTAATTCTTCAACATCTCTCTCTTCCTAAGTTTTTTCTTATGGTGGATTATTTTCACCCACTCCTTCTTGATCACTAAATATCTTGTGATCACTCCTTTTATCTAATTAGTCTCAACTACTGTAATCCTTACATCAATATTATCTCTCATTTTTATTAACTATTGGGCAAGAGTGTCTCATCTCTTTGGCTATCCTTTCTACTACTCTTTCAAAAACATTAACTCTTGGAGGAATATTTTATTGTCACAAATTACTAGATTAACTTGTTTTTGTCTTTATTGGCTCTGATACTAATAATTATGTAGAGGAGGACTACAAACAAAGTTCAAACCAAATATTTTTAAATCATCCATCTGTGTGTGTGATTTTTGTACCTGTTAAGAGACACAACACTTCAATAAATCATTACATTAGTGAAAACAAAGGGGTTAGCAAACATAGCATTCACCAAAATCGATCTATTGCTTCCTATCCAGGATGAGTATAAAAAATGACATAATAGCCCTTAGATTATGCATATTCCAGTGACAAATACAACCTAAGAATGGAAGATTCAAATGAAAAGTAATCTAAATGATTCAAAAACATGCATGCTAGCTCTAGAAATGAAGATTACAATAATATAACTAAGATTTAAGCTAGAAAGCACTATGAAAGTCCTAAAAATGAGCAATATGAGATTGCTTTTTCAATTCTCCAAATATGGGCAGCATAAGGATGCTATCAACTCTTCAAAATTAGGAGCATTATAACAATACAATAAAAGACTTTCAATTTCAGGGTCATTTGAGCTCAAAATTCATCCTATTTATAGGAGAAATGGAGGAAGGGGAGAAGACTCTAGAAGGGCTGCCATTAATGAGGGTGTAAGAATCATTAATGAGGTATGGGTGGAAGGAATATGTAAGAACCATTAATGCTTCATTTATGAAAGCATTAATGAGGTATGGGTGAGGGTTTAAGAAGCATGGTTTAGAGTCAAGCCTGACAAAGTGGACTTGAGGAAAGGAATCTTGAGATTCCTTGATTATGTCAAGTGGGTGGAGTTGTTAATCATTCCTTAATGGAATGTGACAAGATTAAGGGTAGCTTAGGTTTAGGATTAGGACTTAAGCCATGTGATCAAGAAGATAGAGATGCGAGGAGATAGAATGAGTGGAGGGGGGATTAGCTAATTAGGGTTAATTAGCTAATTAAGAAGAATTAGCATGTGAGAAGGGGTTGGGAAGGGTTAGAACCCATGGTAGAAGTGGTTGAGATAGGTTAGGTTGGGGTTTAAGGGAATATAAATGAAATGAATTAAACTTATTTAATTCATTTAAAACATAGGAATTAATTATTTAAGCATTTTATTGATTTTTAATAATTAAGGGGACTATAGCCATTATAATTAAATTAAATAGGCTAGGGGAACAGGTTCATTGCAAGTGGATAATTGGTTTAGGGATTTATTTAATTCTAAGCAAATTAGTCATTTTTAGCCATGTATTTGATTGATTTTGATTTTGGCTAAAAGTAAATAATTTAGTGATTTGATCACTTTAGGAGATTAAATTGATTTCAAAAGAATTATGCCAAGCAGTAACAGGGTCATTTGGCAATAATTGGGGGTATGATCACACTTAGGGAAAATAGGTACCATAGTTGCAACAGACCAAATTCAGGTGGTTACATTTGCCCCTCTTTGAATTGATGTGCGAGCAGTGCATTGATTCAAAGAAAGTTTTCAATTTTGACTTTAGAAAGATTGAGAATTACGCTCTTGGTTGCCGAACAAAATGTTGATGTGATCAGTCTCGTACTTGATCGAACTAAACTGATAAAATTGATTTTGAACTTGGTTGTTGTCCAAAGATCAATAAAAAGATTCTAAAGATACCAATTCTGAACTTGGTTGTCGTCCAAAGATTGATAATACTAATTTTGAACTTGGTTGTTGTCCAAAAATCAGTAAGAAGCTGCCAGGAGCTTGATAAGAATCTTTTAAAATGAGGGGGCACAAGATATCTAGCTCATGAGAACCAAAGCTTTCTATCCAACAGTTCTGACTTAGTCAAGGAAACTGTCATGCCCCTAGTTTTTTTGATAACAAAGTCGTTTTAATGCTGTTTCGAGCAAAGATTTAATTGATGATAGTGTGATCATACCCCCTCGGGAATGAAATCGAAGGAAAAAGAATAAAATCCCTCTGTTGAAAGAACATATCACTTGCATGGAACGGGTAGAATAAGCAAGAATGGATTTAGAAGAAGTGAAGGAATGAAGGTGTGTTTAAGAGTAAACACATGAGTACCAAGTTAGTCACGTTTTGAAAAAGTGAGTTCAATTTTGTTCCCGATAGATCAAAGATTTTGGGAAGCATGGGTATTAGTAATAAAATTTGATTTCAGAAGAATTTAAAATTAGAAAGGAGTTTGAACTCAAATCCTTATGTCGTTCTTTCAAAATGCATCATGAAATCTCTAAATGTAGCTACATGCAGACTCTTAGGACTTCGTCACTGATTTGCATATATTGTAGCATTTTATCATCATTGGGCATTTTTTGGAATGAATACCACCTGATAGTACAACCATCACTAATACCCACAGATATTATGAAAGTATGAATACTATGTTTTATTGAAATGTCAGAAATATACTTAAGCATCAAGGCATAGAAGCCAGGATAATAAAATAGTCACCTTCCTTTTAATATACCACATTCTGTGTAAGGCAAGATATTGGACCCGCAATGACCTTGAAAATTCATATCCTTGGGTACATTATGATTCCTATACCTTAGTGAGAATCTGGACCAGAAAATAGACAAGGAAATTATTTCAACCTCACCGTAGTTTACACATAACAAAGATCGAGATATATGCGGCTATCCACCCATAGTGGCAGCTCTTATCATAAACATCTAAGTTAGGTGAAATTTATAGGATCATTTAGAACAATCACCATATGCAGAAAATCAAGAAAACATTATACCCCCTATCCTTGTGACTCTTTGTCTTTGCGCAGACGTCATTGAGTAACTAAGAAAACATAATAAATCATGAGTTGTGAATCAATCAAATAAAATTTATAATTACTTAGATGCCCCTAGTTTGAAAACATCATTAGGGCATAAAAGAATCATAATCAACCCAATAGAAAACTGTGTTTAAGTAGTACTTGTTCATTCATACACCAAACACAGTAAAGATTCATCAATCAGAAAATTAGAATATAAGCGATATGGTGTTCCATGTCTGTGCATTGATAGAATAATCCGTTCATATTTGCAATCCAATATAGCCTTGTAGGAACTCTGTTAATATCAATGTCATGTCTGGATATGTGATGTTTGGAAAGACACCCTTGTTTTGGAAAGTGACATTTGTTTTGCATGTATCAAGAAACATTGTGTTCGTGAGGCATACCATCTTAGAGAAACCTAGCAACCATAACCTACCATACTAGAAAAGATGCCCCCAGTGCAGAATGACTTATTCCTAAGATGTAAATGTATGCAAATCCCAAGCGAGGATAAGATAGCCATGTAGGAAAATGATGTCAGCGTATGAGCACAGGTAAAATTATGAAGGCCTAGTATCAGTAGTGCATTGATAGATGGAGCGTAGAACACAAGTGATGCTTGATTGCCAGGGTTACACCACTTGGCAAGATCTTTTCTATTTTTTTTCTTTTTGCTACCAAGATGCCTATTTTACCAGGTGCTCATCAAGGCACTTTTCTCTTTTTCAAATTTTTTGCTATTTTTGCTTTTTTGAATGTTTTTGTAGTATCAAGGCGCCTGTTTACCAGGTTTTCTCCAAGGATACCCTTTCTGTAGGACCTTTTCCATTTTTTTAGATTACTTCAGGATCAATTTTCTAAATGGTTTTGGTATTTTGTAAAACCTTTTTGCTGTACAGGCTCTGCTAGGCGAACATCAAGCGTAGAACCGCTTCAAATGTAGAGTATTGATAGGATCTGGGAAAATGTCTCCCTCAGGTTTAGCTAATTGATAAGCTCCAGTCCCAAAAGTAGCAGTGATAAAATAAGGTCCGAGCCAGTTAGGTTCAAACTTTCCTTTCTACTCTCTCTTAGGCTGGTTCTTACAATTCTTTTTTAGGACGAGGTCTCCTACTTCAAATTTGCGCGGTTTGACCTTCTTGTTGTAGCCTTTGGACATACGTGCTTGATACACTTTGAGGTGATTGAATGCTTGTTGTCTGCGCTCATCTAGTAGGTTTAGAGAATTCACCCTATCTATGCGGTATTGCTCGTTAGTAACAAGACCTTGTAAAGATATCTGCAAAGATTGGATTTCAACATCAATAGGTAGTACTGCTTCAGCTCCATAGACTAGAGCAAATGGTGTGGCCTAAGTTGGTGTTCGGATACTTATTCTATAGGCCCATAGTGCTGGATTAACTTGTAGATGCCAGTCTCTGCCAGACTTACTTACAGTTTGGTGTAGGATCTTGAGAATAGTCTTGTTGGATACCTTAGCCTGTCCATTACCTTGAGGATAATAGATTGAGGAGCAATGTTGAGTGATATGGAACTGTTCACAAAGGTCATCAATGTCTTGATTTTTAAATTGGCCCCCATTGTCTGTTACAATTGAAGA
>MU226990.1:1596837-1609592 GCA_018584345.1 Thuja plicata
CTCTCTCTCTCTCTCTCTCTCTCTCTCTCTCTCTCTCTCTCTCTCTCTCTCTCTCTCTCTCTCTCTCTCTCTCTCTCTCTCTCTCTCTCTCTATCTCTATCTCTATCTCTCAAAATAATTTTATATAATTATAAAATTATTTTCAATTTCCCAATGAATGATTGTTGAATACAGTTTGTGCAAATCTCTTGATCCAAGTGGATCACTCTTCCTCTCAATGTAATCAAAGTGGAAACAAACTGATTTTCTAGTTTGCATGCATAATCTAGTGAACCATATTTCTCTATATTATAATAAGTAAGTAGGTAAGATAAGAGCAATGAGAACAAGAACAATGCAACCTCTATAGATTGTATGCAACCAATGAGATAAGACTACCATCAAATTCCATAAGAGCTTTAAAAATATTGTTGTTGCAGTTCTTGTTTTCTCACAAGGGGAAACAAATTGTCAAGATAATTTGTTGGAAGTTGTAGAGATATTTATATATATCTTGAGAGCATAAAAGATCACAATTTACTCTCTCTCTCTCTCTCTCTCTCTCTCTCTCTCTCTCTCTCTCTCTCTCTCTCTCTCTACACACACACACACACAAAATTGTGATCTTTTATACTCTCAAGATATATATAAATATCTCTACAACTTCCTACAAATTATCTTGACAATTTGTTTCCCCTTGTGAGAAAACAAGAGCTACAACAATAATATTTTTAAAGCTCTTATGGAATTTGATGGTAGTCTTATCTCATTGGTTGCATAAAAACTATAGAGGTTGCATTGTTCTTGTTATCATTTCTCTTATCTTACCTACTTACTTATTATAATATAGAGAAATGTGGTTCGCTAGATTATGCATGCAAACTAGAAAATTGGTCTGTTTCCACTATGATTACATTGTGAGGAAGAGTGATCCACTTGGATCAAGAGATTGGGCACAAACTGTATTCAAAAATCATTCATTGGGAAATTGAAAATAATTTTATAATTATTTTTCACTCTATGGATAAAGATGTGAAAATGAAGGTATTCAACATATACAAAGTTATAAAAAATAAATATGCAAACAAAAGAGGTAGATCTAGAAATGAAAGGTAGAGAGGAAACTATTGCTAAAATATGGGTCAAAATCAAGTGGATTATTTTCATCGATGTGACCTTGTCCTAGGAGCACTGAATGTGGACAAAACTGGAAGATCTAGGATTAAGATGTTTCCTGGATGTTTCCCCAAAAGTTTTGTCAAAAGTGTCCAAGAATATTTCACTAAAAGTGATCGAGACCTTGATTTTTTGAATTTGTCAAAGGTTGATATATAACTCTATATATCCTCAATCTAAATCCAAATTTGTGACTTTGTATCCTATTACCTACACATTAAAAAGGGAATTTTTTTGGGTTGATGGATGGTTCGCCTAGGTCAAACCCTAATTTTGAAATTAACCATGAAATTAAAATAACTTGAATTAAAAATGAAAGCATGTTGTAATGTAGTAGAGGTTATATTTGAAAATTGAATTGATTATACCTTCACAAGTCTTCTTTATGTCAAAATATTAATGAGGATAATGATATTGACTTTGTATAGTTAACTTTATGAAAGTTTGATCATGAATGCCATCATGAATACTTTAGAAATAAAATTTACTTCTTGTCTCTAATGCCTTGAATGATTCTTGATCACTTGCTCTTAGGATGTACATGAATTTGAATTGAAAGTGTGATTATGAAATGAACGAGGGGTAAGGTTGATCTTATACCTCTTCTTAGGAATCAGGTTTGTAATTTTGAAGCCACCTAACATAGAAGAATTTTTCCCCTCCTAAAAACTAGTCATTAAGTTATTTGAATTTGGGGTTCTTTTATCAGGGAAAAGTCATCCTAGGAAACCCTATCTTGGGTCAAGGTCACCCTAGGTGACCCTAACCTGGGATAAGGTTATTATAGGAAGCCTTGACCTCTTGATTCAGATGGGGTCAAGGACCTAAGGTCCAGAATGTTGTAGATGTTATATTGTGGTGACTAATTAGGAATGTATTATCTAGGGAAAGTATTTTGCCTTTTTGTAAGGCGTGGATTTCAGCCAATTTCTGGATCGACATGTTCAAACCCTAAAGCAGTATAAAGTTTGTATAAATTGGCTTAGGGTTAGGGTTTCATTATTATGTTATGTGTTTTACAGAGGTATTGATTTGTAAGGGATCTGCACATTGTGATCTGATTGTAATCACTGGATAAGAATAATATTGGACTTTTTTGTTTGGTGGACGTAGCCCAGGGATTGGTTGAACCACGTTAAATCTTTGTGTCTTGTGTTCTCTTCTAGTTTGGTTTATTATTCTCTGTTATTGGTTATATTTCTGCATGTAATTGTTATTTCTATCTTGTTAATCCTAACAAGTGGTATCCGAGCTACGGTTGTCTTCAGTTATCCTCTGCAAGAAGATCTCATGGTTTAGTGGGAGTCTCATGGTTTAGTGGGAGTCTCATGGTTGAGTGGGAGTTATGGTAGATGAGGGTAAGCTGAAGGTTGAGAAGTTTAATGGGCAGAACTTCCAGTTATGGAAAATGTAGATGGAGGACTATCTCTATCAGAAGGATTTATGATGACCATTGGAAGGAACCATCAAGAAACCCATTACTATGTCTCAGGAGGATTGGGATGTTCTAGATAGAAATTCATTGGGTAGCATCCACTTATGCTTGGCATAATCGGTGGTGTTTAATATTACCAAAGCAAAGACAGCTAAAGAGTTGATGGAAACCCTAACAAAGTTGTATGAAAAGCCTTCCACTTTGAATAAGGTATTTCTTATGAAGTGTCCATTTAATATGAAGATGGTAGAAGGTGGGTCAGTGACTGATCATTTAAATGAGTTCAATACAATTACTAGTCAATTATCTGTTGTGAGTATAAATTTTGATGAAGAAATTAGGGCTCTTTTGATTTTGTGTTCTTTGCCAAAAAGTTGGAGTAGCTTGATAATGGCTGTTAGTAATTATATTTCTAATACGAACACCTTAAAATTTGATGATGTTGTTGGTGTTATTCTGAGCAAGGAAATTCATAGGAAAAGCTCAGGAGGATCTACATCAGGTAGTGTTTTGAACGCTGAAAGCAGAGGCAAAACAAGAGATAGAGGAAACAACTCTATAAATTATGGGAAGTCACGAGGAAAGTCAAAAGGAAAGAGGTCTCAATCAAGAGGACCTAGTGACTGCTGGTATTATGGAAAACCAGGTCATAAGAAGAAAGATTGCTAGTCTCAAAAGAAAAAAGAAGGAGACAAACATGAAGGAAATAAGGAGGCAAATGTGGTAAGTACTAAATCTGAAGATGATGTTTTGATTATTTCCCTTGAGAATGTTGATGATTCATGGGTTCTAGTTTCGGGGGCTTCTTTCCATGCTACACCCCATATGAGTTATTTTATTGATTATGTCTAAGGTGATTTTGGGCAAGTTTATTTGGGAGATAATGAACCATGTCAAATTGTTGGGAAGGGAAGAATTAAGATTAAGTTGCATAATGGGAATCATTGGCTACTACAAGAAGTTAGACATGTTCCAAGGCTGAGTAGAAATTTAATTTCAGCAGGGCAACTAGGTGATGAGGGTTGCACAGTTACATTTCATGATAAAAATTGGAAGGTGTCAAAAGGTTCCTTATTGGTAGCAAAAGGTGTGAAAGTAGGCACCTTATATCTTTGTACAGGTAATGTTGTTCCTTCTACTCTAATTGTTATGGACAAAAATGAATGTTCAGGAACAGTTGTTGTAGTTGAGCAGGAAGAAAATGAAGCAGTTGTTGTGGATACCGAAACAACACTGTGGCACAATAGACTTGGGCACATGAGTGAGAAAGGTATGAAATTACTTCACTCAAAGAAAGTTTTACCAGGTCTGAAATGTGTAAATTTGGATTTATGTGAAAGTTGTGTTTATGGGAAACAAAAGAGAGTTAGTTTCTTGAAGGGTGAGAAGGAAAAGAAAGATGATAAATTAGAGCTTGTGCATACAGATGTATGGGGTCCAGCTCATGTATCTTCCCTTGGTGGCTCTCTGTATTATGTTACTTTTATTGATGATGCAACTAGGAAAGTCTGGATTTATTTCCTTAGGCAGAAATCTGAAGTATTTGCAACTTTTAAAAAATGGAAAAGCTTGGTTGAAAATGAGACTGGTAAAAGATTAAAATGTCTCAGATCTAATAATAGTGGTGAGTATTGTAGAAAATAATTTGAATATTATTGTTCCTCTAATGGTATCTATAGGCATAAAATGGTTCCAAGAACTCCACAAGAAAATGGAGTGGCTGAACATATGAACAGGACAGTAATGGAGCGTGCAAGGACTATGAGATTGCATGTTGGGCTCCCCTTAAATATGTGGGCAAAGGTTGTTAATATTGTTGTTTATTTAATTAATAGAGGTCCCTCTACTCCTTTGGGTTGTGGTATTCCAGAGGAAGCATGTAAGAAGGTAAGATATTCCTTTCTTAGAACCTTCAGCTGTGAAGCATTTGCACATATAGATTTTGAAAATAGAACCAAGATGGAAGCAAAATCAAAGAAATGTGTAATTTTTGGTTATGGCATTGATGAATTTGGTTATAGACTTTTCAATTTTGAAAATCATAAAATTGTAAGAAGCATGGATGTCATATTCAATGAGAAAATAAGGTACAAAGATCTATTACGACATCATGAGAAGAAAGACACTGATTATGTAGAGTTGGATGATACTCCAAATGATAATATTCCAATAATTCCTTATGCTCTGCAACAACATAAAACACAAATACCATACACCCTAGTGAATGTTAGACGGTCAACAAGGCTAAGTAGACCTCCAGATAGATTTTCACCTTCTTTGTATTCTATTTTATTAACTGATGCTGGTGAACTTGAATGTTATAATGAAGCTATGTAGGTGGATACAAAGCTTTAGTGGGAGTCTGCAATGACAGATGAAATGGATTCCTTGCTAAAAAATCAGACTTGGGATTTATGTAAGTTACCTGCAGGTAAACGGGCTTTGCAGAATAAATGGGTTTACAGATTGAAAGAAGAAGATGGAGGTAAGAAAATAATTAAAGCCAGATTAGTCATAAAAGGATTTGCACAGAAACATGGTATTGATTTTGATGAGATATTTTCTCCAGTTGTTAAAATGACTTATATTCGTATTGTTTTAAGTATTGTGGCTACTGAAGATTTGCATTTAGAGTAGCTTGATGTTAAAACAACTTTTCTTCATGGTGATTTGAATGAAGAAATATATATGGTACAACCACAGGGATTTGAGGTCAAGGGTAAGGAGGGTTTAGTGTGCAGATTGCAGAAAAGTTTATATGGATTGAAGCAAGCACCTCGGCAATGGTATATTAAGTTTGATACTTTTATGAATGAAAATGGATACACTCGATGTAATTCTAACCATTGTGTTTATTTCAAGAGGTTAAATGAGGACAACTACATTATTTTATGTTTATATGTTGATGATATGCTTGTAGCTGGGTCTAACATGAATCACATTAAGGGGTTGAAACAACAGTTAACAAAATATTTTGCTATGAAGGATTTGAGGGCAGAAAAACAAATCCTTGGCATGAAAATTTGCAGAGATACGAACAAAAAAAAATTAACACTATCTCAGGCTGATTATGTTGAAAAGGTGTTGCAAAGCTTCTCCATGAAGGATGCCAAAGCTATCTCTACACCTTTGCCTGGTTATTTGAAATTGACTAAGGAGATGTGTCCAAAGACACTAGAAGAAAAGGTTAAAATGGCCAAGATACCTTACGCTTCAGCTGTAGGGAGCTTAATGTATGTTATGGTATGTACTACGCCAGACATTGCACATGCAATGGGAGTCATTAGCAAGTATATGAGTCACCCTAGGATTGAGCATTGGAATGTAGTCAAATGGATTCGAGAAGATATTTGAGAGGTACATCTAATAAGTGTTTACACTTTGGGGGCTATACTACTATTGTTCATGGCTATGTTGACTCAGATTTGGTAGGAGATATAGATACCAGGCGGAGTAATACAGGTTATATATTTACTGTTGGTGGGACAACAATGAGTTGGATTTATTGGTTACAAAAGGTGAATGCTTTATCCACTACAGAGGCAGAGTATGTTGTTGCTACTGAGGAAACTAAGGAGATGATATGGATTCAATTCTTCATGGAAGAGTTGGGACATCCACAACCAGATAACTATATGTATTCAGACAGTCAGAGTGCCATTCATCTTGCAAAGAATTTTGCTTTGCACTCAAAGACAAAGCACATACAGTTGCGGTATCATTTAATTCGGTCATTTTTGGATGATGGGCAGTTAAAGATAGAAAAGATTCATACAGATGATAATCCAGCGAATATGTTTACAAAGGTTGTAATGAGGGAGAAGCTGAATTATTTTTTAGTTTTGGTTGGTCTTCTAGATTGAATAGACTAATAGAACAACAGATTCCATGTAGGTTGGATCCAGTGGGAGATTCATAGGGTAGCGGTTTAGCTACAAGATCAGTCTCCAAGTGGGAGAATTGTTGGTTTATGTGGAGTCTGATCAGTCCCCAAGTGGGAGATTGTTATATTTTGGTGGCTGATCAATAATGTATTATCCAGGAAAAGTATTTTACCTTTCTGCAAGTCTTATTTCGGCCAATTTCTAGACCGACATGTTCTAACCCTAAAGCGGCATAAAGTTTGTATAAATTTGCTTAGGGTTAGGGTTTCATTATTATGTTGTATGTTTTATGACGGTATTGAGCTATAAGGGATCTACAAATTTCGATCTGATTGTAATCACTGGATAAGAATAATATTGGACTTTTCTGTTTGGTGGATGTAGCCCAAGGATTGGGTGAACCAAGTTAATCTTTGTGTCTTGTGTTCTCTTATGGTTTGGTTTATTATTCTCTATTATTGGTTATATTTCTACATGTAATTATTATTTCTGCCTTGTTAATCCTAACAATAGAGATGTCAAAATTTGAACCAACATAAGCAAAAGCAAGCATGGTTAGGAATGGGAAGCCATAAATACTATATCTAGGCCTAGGTGACCATGAAACCATATACACATACAATGATTTATGATGCTAAATTTAGCCACCACTTTAGTGAGATTATTAACCTGCATTCATACTCTTAGTAAAGTAGAATATAGCATTGAAAAAATTCATCAACGCAAAAAAGAAGCAAGAATCACCGATCTCCCAAGGGACTTAAGATATAATCAATATAATAGCAAGGAAAAAGGAGCAACACATGAATAAAGAAGAGAGAACATGACTATGTTGGCCTAGTAAGGTTATCCTTAGTATGATTCATGTAGATAATCGATGCAAGGAGAGTCAAATGGTTTATCAAGTTGAGTTATGCTAGTCAACCCATCCTAAAGAGTTTGGTGTAAAAGACCAAAAAGAAAAATGCATGATTTGTTAAGTAACCTTGAAAAAAATTTGACTAAAAAATGATTGTTGTGTGTGAAAAAAGTGTAACAAAGAGAAAAGTGTATGCCCCATTGCTAAAGAGGTTGTGTACATATTTCTCAAACTAATATATTTAAGGTATCACACATGCATCCAAAAAAAAAGCACATTTACACACTGATATGCCCCCATGCAAGGAAAAAATCAAGGGCAATGGAGTACATGAAAAAAAGAGAGCACATAAGGGATCCACTAACTAGGGTTAGTATGTGTATTTGATAACTCATGTATATCAAGTATATTTACAATGAATTGAACTCATCCGCCAAAGGTATTGGAACTATACACACAATGGAAGAAGACCACATAAGATGAACAAAAAAGGTGGTTTTGGGTTAGCATAGTAGAGACAAAAAAGAGATAGATCTTGATGCTTTTCATCATCCCCAAGTAGAGAACACAAAATTATATTTACAATAATAGAACATGTATGACATAACATAGATACAACACATAGAAAAATTAAGATAGAGATAGAAGAATGCCACAATAGATTTGGTCCCTTTATTACCTTGTGCCAATGAAGCAACAAGGTTCATCCAAAGAGACCTTAACATAAAGACATATCAAGTAGCACATCAAAGAGGAAACATATTATGTACAAGCAAACACATAAATGAGTCTACTGCACAAGTGAAGCTAGTCAAACATATCATCCACCTCCTAATATTGCTTAACATCACATAGGGATGGTGGAAAAGACACAAGAGGAAGAACAACAACCAAAATAGATGGAGCTACTATGATTTTTAAACAAGGACTATTATCTAATGATGAGTCACATTGTTTGTCACTAGGAGCTACGATTGATGCTTTTGAAAATCTTGAAGAAATATCATGATTGATTTCAATAACCTCATAAATATCATTATAATAATTAGAATCAACATTTTTAGAATCTAATAACTTTATCATCCATATCACTATCTAAATTTAATCATAGTAGGATATTTAATGTGAAAAGAACAATTTCCTTATTTAGACAATTTTATCATTTTGAGATTATATTCCTCCCTTGGACTAGGTAAGAATTGGTCAAATGGGATTAAAAAACATTTGTTTTCTTAAAGGAGGAAATGTTTCATGAAGGGCTTCGAACAACTTCTTCATCATTTGTCTTTCACACTATCATTTCTCTTGATTTGGCTATAAATTTGTGAAGTTTTAAGATCAATCAACATCGGTTCCTTTTCCTCCTTTGTAGGAGGAACATAAGGAACCTCACTAGGTTGAGAGATGCAAGATGTTAAACATTTTTAAGGTATACATGAGGTGGGACCGATACATATATAGGAGGAACATAAGGTGTAGGAAGAAATCCAAGTCTAGGATGAGGAGATGGAGTGTCCTTAGGTTTACTCAAGGTTGTAATCATTTCATGTTTGATTTTTTGATAGGATAGGGAAATAATGTCTTCTTAGTATTTTAATAGTTTTGGTGTTTGAGGCCAAAAGAAGTCAAGGGTGAAGTTTCTACATATTTATAATGGAATATAAAGGTTATGATTAATCATGATAACATTTCCATTATGAGGGAACTTTAAATTATTATGGATTGTAGAAGGTATAGCTTTCATTGAACTAAGACAAGGATGTCCTAATTTTACATGAAATCAATCAGATGTAGGAATAATGGAAAATGTAACATCTAATGACTTATTACCAGCCTTAATGGGAAGGGTGATAGAACCTGGTGGAACCTAGATTTACAGATCAAATTTGGACATGGAAATAGATCAGGGAAGTGTTCCTTATATTCATTATTCTGATTTATGCTCTTATTTATTCCTTTCATTTTATATTTTACGCTTGCAAAAATCCTAATTTGTGCATTCATCTTATTAATTCATGCATTTATCCTGTTAAATTTATTATGTTTAAAATCTTACATTTCACAGCCTGCAAATGTTTGAATTCATAAAACTAGTCATTGAAAGTCTTTTCGCGGTTTATTTAAGCAAGTAATATTTTTCACAGGTCCGCTTAAATATCTTGCCCTTTTCTGAAAGATCAACAATTGACATTATCTCTCGATTGGCAAGATGAAGCTATTTAATCTTCAAGGGAATGCGCCTAGCTTAAACATGTACTTTGATCATGGTTGACAAAATTCAAAACAAGATTATACATCAAGAAAGTAAATATCCATCCGACGGTCGACGTGTTTTCTTAAAGACAAGATGCAAATTATCTATCCATTAAGGCATCACAACATGCCTCCACATGTCCTGGCCCCACTGAAATTCTGAGCAATGTAAGAGAAAGTATCTACAGTGGATGTTAAACAAATCTATGATCGGAGTTCACTCACCATGAAAAGTAGAAACTTTTTTATCTATCGCAAGAGTGCGCCTGATCGCCATGTGTCCCAGACCCATTAAAGTCGAAGAAATGAGATATAAAAGATCTACAATTTGAATTTGATCTCATCCATGGCTAGCATTCAATTGAAATGAAAAGGTGTAGGGTCTTTATCTGGTGCGAGGGCACGATGTGATGACACGTGTCTTGGGCCCGCAAGATTGATAAGGGAAGTGAAAAGGATCGAACGGTGGAGTTCAGATCTGATCTACGATCGTCATTTAATTGCAATGATAAGGAGCACATCTTTTATCTGGCACGAGAGTGTGACTAAAAACCACGTGCCCCAGACCCACTAAAGACCAATATAAATAGATAGTGAAGATCAATGGTTAAAGTTAAACATGATCTACGACAGATGATCACTCACAATAAGAAGTTGCAAGGTCTTTATCAGTCGCGAGAGCGTGATTGGTTGCTACATGTATTTGATGGTTGAAAGAGTAGAGAAATCAGATGGCAACATCAACATGGAAATTTTATATATTCATTTCATGTTTTAAATTATATTTTTAATTAACGAGGGTTTCATTTTTTTGATTAAAACATTGTCGACATGGTTGTGCAGGGTTTTCAAAAGGTGGCGAAACATGGACTTATATGCTGATAGAACAATGTGACCTGGGTGAAATACTGGAAGATAATACATGTAGATGTCCATTGATATTATGCAGAAGATAAAAGAATATTAGAAAGTGATTAATGATATCAACTTCTATGATCAACACGATAAAGATATTCAACATGCCAGAGAGGAAATCTATTTGCAGAAGAGTAAATATATGGATGAAAGTATGATCGAAGAACCATAATATTTTAACAAAGATTCATTATTCTGAATTGAATCTAACAAATCACAATTGACTTGTTAGTACTATTATTCTTATCTCTTTAGGTCGATAATTGAGTTTCAGACAAGAATGACTAATTATTCTTGAGATGTAATTATAACTGTTCAGTTGTTGATCCTAGGATTAGGTATTAGTTATGAATAGACGTATTGATCTGAAGATTGTTTGTATCCTTCGAAGATTGTTTGTATCCTTTGGACTTGATATAAATAAGGATACCAAGATCAATACCAAGGGAACAATTATTATTATGGTTACTATAGTCAGATTGGATAGTTTTGATCAAATACTACAACATGAACTAAATTGTACCATTTTCTAAAATCAATAAGATAAGTACACCTTTTTCTCTCATCTATGGGAATAGATATCTTTTCATTTTCAATTAGTCCCTTAGATAAAATCTATAGATTTTCTTCAAAGTGATAGTTTGGTGTAGCATTCCTAATTCAGATTCATAGTTCTTATTATCAATTGGTCTTTTCATCTTGTATGGTTAAATTCAATTGATTGTGGCCACAGTCAATCGATCTGTAATTTGAAAATTGATTCAGTTGATATAAATATGAATTAACCTAGGTTATATTCCCATTTCATAACACCTCTGAAGTGATATGTTTCTTGTAAACTATCTCTAAGGTTGTACAAAGGATTGGGATGATCTTGACTCTATTGCCCATGAGAAAATAAGGCACTGATCTACATATATATTGAATTATGGTAATTTAATTCATTATTCATAGTTTTGTGATATTCTATCCATCTGTACTTTTCAATTCATATATATACAAACATTCTTTAAACATTTTGAAGCATCTCAATTAGCATTTTATCACATATTGCTTTTCAGTTAAGGTTTTCTTTCAATTGCTTTGCCACACTTGGAGGAAGAGAGTGTTGAAGTTTTCCTCATCTTCTATAAAAAGCATTGAAACTTGAAGGATAATTTTAAGGTGTAGGCCTACCATCCTTGGTTCTGCAAAGCCAGAATTGTAGAAGGTTTAAACTTGATTTGGTTAAAACCTTGTTAGTTGGCCAGATCACTTGGGTTTCCCATCATTGGATTGGCAAGTCCATAGGAAATCCGATCTGTTAATCTGAGCACCAACAGATTGGCGACTTTGCTAGGGAAGATTCTATAAGGATAGTTTGAAGAAATCTCAGAATCTTTGGTAATAATTTGAAGATTAAGGCTCTACTGGAGACAGGAACCCAAACCAGTGAGATATTAGTTTCTTTTTGATAAAGGAAGTGGCGACTCTACATTTGAAATTCTATAACATATTCTAAAGTAGAAAAATGATGTTTATGGAATAAGAGTGTTTTGATACTCAAATCACTTATCACCTTACATTTAATGTTTAGAGTGGAGGGAAAGATAAGATATTCCCTTTTATTCTTAAATGCACAAAGGAAGGACCCAAATTGATCAACCCAAAAAGGATCAATGCATAAGTGAATCAATCTATTGGAAATAAGAATAAAGAAGGAGATCCTAGGTTTCCCTCTTAAAATGTGTTTTGAAATGAATGTAAATTTGTGATAGATTTAGAATGATTAAGGATTTGAATTGAAATGGAATGGAGAAATGCACTAACCTTGAAATATTGCAGATCAAAGAATACTATTTTCTGGGGTCTGTAGACTGTTTCTGGAAAAACTAAAGTATGATCCAGAACATGAACGTAGAGACGAACAAAACCCAAATTTTTTTTTCTGATCCGACATCGTCTTATGAAAAAGGTGGACCTTGACCCACAAATGTCACCCCTGACCCAATAATATCAACCTTGACCTGCACAAGTCCGACAGAAAATCTGTTTGCGGATCCCGAAAGTTGGCCGAAAAGGGTATCCAGATCTGGGTTCAAATCCGCAGTCCCGAACCTATACCTGCAAGAAAAAGAGGTTTGTTTTTTGGGGGGGAGGGGTTTGCCTTAGTCAAACCCCGATTTAGGAATTAACCTTGAAATCAATAATTGAAATAAGAATGCTAGCAAGTAGTAGAATTGAATCTAACAATGAAGCTATGATATTCAATAGA
>MU226990.1:1614621-1627955 GCA_018584345.1 Thuja plicata
ACATGTAGAACAATGGATGCTTGAACTTTTTGCTTGATCACCTCTTATCCTTTAGTTGATGGTTAGAGAAAATGAGAGGAGAAGGCTTCCTTTTATATGAAACTAGGGCACAATCTTCTAAGGAGGACGACATAGGAGAATTAAATTCCAATCAAACCCATTCCCCTAGAGGAGGACCTATATTAAATATAATTTAGGATTTTCTGCTTCGGAACCCAAAACAGCCGACCCGGAAGCAGGAAAATGAAATTTTGATGACCTCCGGCAACCGACAAGCTTCCAAATTTGGAAGGGGGACCCAGGTCAAGGTTGAGGTCGACCCTGACCTAGGTCAAGGTCAAGGTTGAACCTGAATTAGGTCAAGGTCAAGTTCAACCCTGACCTAGGTCAAGGTCAAGGTCGACCTTGACCCAGGGGGTCAGAACCCCTGGAAAATGTGCCAGGTGGGATAGAAGGTGCCCGAAGAGGCCTAATCAGAGTCCTAAACAGGAATAAAAGTAGGAGATGATGCTGAAAGGAGGGGACAATATGATGGTGGTCAAAAACATCCCCTCAGGAGGGCTAAACACTCTTAACATGGAAGTGCTTCCATTTTAAGACGATACACATATAAGTGATAAATTTATGTTAGGAAGAAGATCTTTAAGACAAGAAAAATTTGTTGAGTTGGAACCAAAAAGGAAAGGTAAGGATTCAAATAAAAAAATGATGTATGGACCACGCATGATATACCCTGATAGGGATAATAATTTTTTTTCCTGTGAACAATTCCCTAGTTCAAGTCATCATAGTCATGAGAGCAATGATGAGAATTGTAATCCTTTTTTCCAAGTTGATAGGGAAGAACATGAGTCCCAACGTGATACAAATCAGAAGATGAATGAAAGAGAAGAAAAGGATAGGAAATGGGATGCTATATTTCATGAAATAGCTAATGCAGGCTCAGACAATGAAGAAATGGTCAGGGCTCGTAAGAGGCAATCAGAAGAGATATTAAGAAAGATGAGAATACAAAGAAGTGCAATCAAATCCCCAAAAGATAAAGGAATGACTAAGGATGATAGAAATGGTGTATACAATCCTCCTCATAGAAAGAATGGGGGGCATATTTTTAGCAGTGATCATACTAATCCCTTGTTTGAACTAGACAATAGAGGAAGGTGTGAGAAAAACAACAATGGGAATGAAAGAAGTGGTCATTGGGAACAACTAAATAATGGAGAACATCGTAACCATGACAATAGAATGAATCCTAATGGATCTAGCCAATATGAAAATCATGGGCATCAAAATTATGGAAGAATGTATAATGGATATCAAAATAAAGGGGCACAAAATTATGGCCCAAGAGATTATAATATAAACCCAAATTTTGGACCAAGAATAAATAATCAAGGATTCCAAAATGCAAATCATCATAATCCAAGGCATGTCGCAATCAATTAGAATAGAAACTGTAAGATGAAAAAATGTGGTGAGTCTTTTAGATAGGGTTTTGAACAATGGAGATTTGCACCTAAAAGAGACCCTATGCCACATTTAACCATTTACATTTAATTGTAATGATAAGGAATGTAAATCTGTAAATAGAAGACTTGTTTCATAGTTGCAACTTATTATTTCAAGTTTCTTGCTGATTTGCAGCATTATAATTCATGATGTTTTCTAGCTTTCAAATGTGTGTGTGTGTGTGTGTGTGTTTGAGAGGGAGATTCTCCCTTTGTCAATTTTAGAGTTCATAATCTCTCCTTGGAATCCAAGTAGTTTTACAAACAAATTATACATCAACTAGGAGTCTTGGTTACTTAAATTGAAAAATCCAACCGTGAGTACCATGTACATTCATGTTTAGCTGCATCTTTTTCATTCAAGACTTGATGGTCCACCTTCCCAAGAATGCCCTAAGTAATCTTTTTCATTCAAGACTTGATGGTCCACCTTCTTAGGCCTCTTTTAACATTTGGTTCAACCGCTAGCAAGTTCATTTTTGCTTGTTGCATTCTTATTCCTATCCTATTTAGTTTGTAGAAGATCTTCTCTCCCATGGTCATTAAAACTTGTGATTCAAAATGTTAAAGGTGGGTGGAGGGAGTGTGGAGTGTCTTTTGGGTTGGGAAATTTCTCTCTATATATGGCCTACATGCCTATTTTGAAGAAGAAGACTTCTAAGTAAACTTTTATTCTTGTATGTAGAGCATTATTTAACATTTGCAACTAAATAGGGGAACAACCATGAACACATGTCCACGACATTTTTTTTGAATTATCTGTAGTTGCTAATTGTTATAAAAGAACTTAAAATAAGTTGTTACTTCAAAAGTGTTGGAGTATATTCCATGTTGAGGAAGAGAAGTGGAGGATATTTGGTGAAGGATGATGAATATTCCAAATAAATGTTGGAAAAGGAGAAGGAAAAAATATTTTGAAGAAAAATTTGTAGTGATGGAGTTCATTGAAGGTTGTTTACAACTTAAAAGGATGAGTCTACCATTTAACTCCATTTTATGAGCCCAAGTTCACAAAAGTTTCCTACCCCAAATGTTTGATGCAAGAGCTTCTAGGGGTGCAAGACAATTCTTGCATCACCAAAAATATTTTTATTTTATTTTATGTAAATGTTTAGTTGTTAATATTTTAGGCAAATAA
Source organism: Thuja plicata (assembly GCA_018584345.1). Lineage (NCBI taxonomy): Eukaryota > Viridiplantae > Streptophyta > Pinopsida > Cupressales > Cupressaceae > Thuja > Thuja plicata. Next base: position 1,617,268 of record MU226990.1, read on the forward strand.
ATTGATGTAATAAGGACTAAATATTTAATTAAATATTTGGCCAACTCCTACGATTTCAACTTCATTGGAAAATGAACATGCCAGTGGTATCTACAAGGGACATGCTCAAAATATTCCATTTTGGCATTTAATATGGGAGTGGAAAGAAACTTTCCTTCTATGACCCCTCATGTTTAAACTTGTTGTTTTATGCATTTCAAATTTTGGCACCCAAGTACACTTGCCTAATTTGAGTCTCGAGAAAGTTATGGAACTTTCTAATTTGACTGGTTAAGATGGAGGTTTCCATGTGTAGTTCAAGTGAAGCGATTAATGTAATTTTCTAAGTTTATGGGAAACCTCCTTATCTTGGCATGAGATGTTGGAGGTGTTCTAACTCATGGTTTTGGGAAATAATAGTTGTTTTCTCTACATTCAATCTCTATATATTGCTGTTGTTGTTGTAGATTGTGGTTCTTGAAACCCATTTTGGTGTAAGACTAGTTTAAATTTATTTCCTTGAATTTGAATAGAAAACTTGTTTCATAGTTGCAACTTATTATTTCAAGTTTCTTGCTGATTTGCAGCATTGTAATTCATGGTGTTTTCTAGCTTTCAAATGTGTGTGTGTGTGTGTGTGTGTGTGTATGTGTGAGGGAGTTTCTCCCTTCATCAATTAGAGTTCATAATCTCTCCTTGGAATCCAAGTAGTTTTACAAACAAATTATACATCAAGTAGGAATCTTGGTTAGTTAAATTGAAAAATCCAACCATGAGTACCCTATGCATTCATGTTTAACTGCATCTTTGTCATTCAAGACTTGATGGTCCACCTTCCCAAGAATGCCCTAAGTAATCTTAGAGGACCAAAATAAATTGGAGATTTCTTAGGCCTCTTTTCACATTTGGCTCAACCACTATCAAGTTCATTTTTGCTTGTTGCATTCTTATTCCTATCCAATTTAGTTTGTAGAAGATCTTCTCTCCCATGGTCATTAAAACTTGTGATTTAAAATGTTAAAGGTGGGTGGAGGGAGTGTGAAGCGTCTTTTGGGTTGGGAAATTTCTCTCTATATATGGCCTACATGCCGATTTTGAAGAAGAAGACTTCTAAGTAAACTTTTATTCATGTATGTAGAGCATTATTTAACATTTGCAACTAAATAGGGGAACAACCATGAACACATGTCCACGACATTTTTTTTGAATTATATGTAGTTGCTAATTGTTATAAAAGAACTTAAAATAAGTTGTTACTTCAAAAGTTCTAATTCTTGTTTATGTGTATGAGTTGTATAATATGTATATGTATTTTATATCTAGACATTTCTACTGAGTACTGCTTAGATAAGATAAATAAGAATCAACCTTATAATCTCATAGACTAGTTTGAAGATTAAGTTCCACACTTGTAAATCTTTTGTGCTTAATGGTTTAATGCTATGCATTTATCCCAAAGAAAGTGTTTAGGCCCATCATAGACACAAGACATATATCCTTGAAAAAAAGTAGAGGCAGATCTTAATCTAAAGTAGTATTATGCTATATAAAGGATGTTTACATTGAACATTCCTTCTAAATTTCAGTAATGCTCTAACTTCAATCTTTTGCTTGACCAATTCTAAGTTCAATCCTTTCTATTGTACACATTGTATTAAACTTTTTTTAGTCTTATAATTAGTTACCCTAATAGAATGGTGGTTTGGATAGTTGATGATATCTTCCTTTATTATTTTAATATTATTAACTTCCATTCAATAAAAAAATAAAATATATGACATAATCAGCCATCCTTTTATCCATCTCATTTACATAAATCACAATCCCATTCCCACCTAATTAGACCTTTACATTATCTTTCATTCTTTTAAATATTAAAAAAAATATTAAACTAGATTAAAACTACACTTAAAATTCTAATAATGAATTAGCCTAATATTAACAGATGTTATACAGACTACATTTCAAATTCTAAATCTTAAAAAATAACATTAGTTTTCATTAGATAAAATGAGATACTAAGATCTAATAAGAACAGACCAGAAGACAAAAGCCACATATACTACCGATTACTATTCTGAAAATAATCAACAATTCAGTAACAATATAGACGAATCCACAAAAAATATTTGGTTATATTCCTGTGAACTCGCCATCAACATGAAATTTGCAGGTTATTCTGGATTTTAGAATATCATGCAAAATGCCCTCTTTATAAATATTCTAGAACGGATGGTACAAATTATTATGATATATTTGGATCCTTGCAGTTTTGCAAATCTAACCACTGTTCACCATCTATGAAAGATGTGTTGAGGAATGGTGAAGCTTCTGTATCAGTCAGCTGATGAGACCAACTTACTCTCGCCGATGAGTTTGCCCCGCTGGATTGATATTCTCCAAAATACGGAGACCTAATACAAATGAGTAAAAATTGGAAATCCATATATCAGTTTCCTGAACAATTTCCCACACAAATGAAGAACACAAATCAATTTAAGGTTAGTTTTGCTCTCTCAATGAAAATTAGCATAAATTTGATGAACTATTTAAGTGAACAGCGCATAAACTCTTTCACCAGAATCGTACTGGCTAAGCCCTTCTTTTTTCTATTTCATAGGGCTTTTTAAAATATTTCAGTAGGTATTGAAATTTTTTAGGAATTTTTATGAGAATATTCTCTGGATTTTGTACTTAAAGTTTTAAGTTGGAGGCAAATTCTACTGTACAATCTAACTGGTTAAGCTCTTCATTTTTATATTTCACAAGGCAGTTTTTTGGAGAAGTTTTTAAAAATATTTTAGGTGATAAAGAATTTTTAGGAAATTTTATCAGAATGTTTAATGAATTTTGTAATAATATACAAATTCAAAATTTAAGCTCCAAAATTTCAGGAAGCAAAATCCACAGGTATGTAATAGCAAAATCTAAAAAATATTGGCTAGGGTTTTAAAATTATAGATATAAATGTCCTGCAACACAAAATTTCAGAAAGTCAATTGAAAAGCTTTCAGCTCCACCACGATACCCTTGTTAAATCTAAAAAATAAAAAAATAGAAGATGTTTCACAAAATTCTAAATTAATCGATAGCATAATTTTCTTTCTTTCTTATAAATCCTATACCCTAATTTTGTTTTCCTACAACAGCTGCATGAGACGATTTCCGCAAGTAGAAAAAACAATTACTGTTGAAATTGAAGTTGTTGTTGAGAGTGCACTTACTGATCTGCACTAGAATTGGGCCATACTGCCCAGCCTTGAGGAACAATGATGTTTGCCATTTCTGTGTAGGAAAATATTACACGGGCATACTTGCCCCAAGCTCTGCCTAAATATGTTGGTCCAGTTCCTACAATGGAACAATTTACAAAAGAATATCCACTGCTCTCATCTCCACTTGTATTACGACCTTGTGCTGTTATATAACCGCCGTATGAAGCATTTGTAGTGGACTTGATCTGACATCCCTGATTGCATTTTTCAGTCAGCCCTAAAATCCTTATTTTTAAGAAATGGTACCAAAAAAACAGAAAGACTGGTGTAGAATTTTTCGTTTGTTCACCTTGTAAAGAGATTGACCATTTCCAAAAATGAAATCGACCTTTCCTTCTATATTACACTGCTCAAAATAGTGGCGTCCTGACACATCATAAAGAGTGTCTTGTTGCCCAATAAAACTGCACCTATAAAATGCAGATCTATCCCCTGCTACTGCCACTGCTACAGCTTGCACTCCTCCGAACGGAGCTGTATTCTGTTCACAATTGTTCAAAGGATCTCAAATCTTTTACAACAAGAACATGAGCATGGATAATACAGAGCATCTTTTGAAAGAGAGCATAATACTTATTTCGTGTATGAAACATCAGGTGTTGCTGAAAAGTTTTACGAGCTTTTCTAAACAGGGGCCAATAGATTTCATAATAGTGGGCAAGATTTCCAAAATTTTATGACGCTGGAATAAAATAGCATATGAAAAGAATACAATAATTGTTTTGGATACAAAACGGAATTAATATCTTATATCTCATCAGGCGAAATGTTTTAGGAGCTTTTCTGAAACAGGGGTAGATGAAATTTTGTAGGAGCTTTTATAAACAGGGGTTCAGATAGATACTGTAGTAATGAGTAAGCTTAAAATTTTGCAACTCCTAAACTTCATAAATCAGTTGGCCTCGTGATTATTTTTGAGCAACACTTTGTAGATGAATTACATGATTATAATGATTACAATCCTTAAGGCTAAACCTAAGATTCATTAGGCCAAATAAAACCATATTTGTTAAAATTTTTGAAGAAGCTTGAAAAATGTCTGTAAAGCTTTATAAGAATATATTTGGTGCATGCATTGTATGATTCTGATAACAGTTGCTTCTGAAATAAATAAATTTGGGACCAAAAATTCAAAATGGGCTTACGTGAAAGCTGATGCCTTTAGCAATGAAGTCTGGGGCATCAATAGAAACAGATGCACTGTTTGGAGTGTTCCCAGAAGTTGCAGCTGTGTCATTCCATTGAATATGTGTATTGTCTGCACCTTCTCCATGTAAGCTGATATTTGCTTTGGTTAAACTAATTTTTACCTTTTCTCTGTTATCAATCAAGACACAAAAATTTGATACAAAAATTCAGATGGTATTAAATGATAACATACAAATTGTGGGAAGACCTTAAACCATTGCATACCCATAAAAACTTGAAACAAAACTAATCAACCCAAGTTAAGACTACTCACACATATGTGCCTGCCTTGATGTTTATGATAGTCCTTTGTGTACTGTTGTCAGACACAGAATTTATTGCCTCCTGCACTGTGGTGTAGTTTCCAGCTCCAGATTGATCCACAACAATTTGAATAATTGTGATATTACATGTACCATTTTCTGTAATTTGTTCTGCTGCTCCTCTGGGGGCCTTGATGATTTTACTCTCTCCAATGTAAGATGAATTATATTCTGCCATTGCATACTGAAAGCTTTCTTTATTTAAATAGAATGAAAGCCACATCAATACAGCAACAAAAGTGTGCAAACTCGTAATCCTCTTGCTCATGTTGATTTTGATTTTCAAAATCTTTTTTCTTAATGTTAGTTAATACAAAATTTCAGTCCTACCTCAGGACAAACTTATAATATGAAAAATCCTTTGTAATTTCTAAGAATTTTTTATTCATGAAATTTTAAACTTGGCTCATGTATTCCCACCACAATAAAGAAACATATATAATTTTGAAACACATGCAGATAACAGATGCCAATTATACCAGTACAACAACTTAGAAAGAAATTTAAATTCACACATCAAATGCTAATATAAATTGCTTTTTCCTTATATTGCATAAATTCTTTCCCTTTTGTTCTGAATCAAGTAGTGATAGAGATTTTCCTTCTATCTTATTAATCTCCTTAAATCAAGAATATAGAAATATAGTTGTTTTATTCTTTTTATTTTAGTTCGTAATAGAGCTTTTGTCTTTTATTTTTATTTTTATTATTTAATGTTTTATATCTTTGATTTCGATTTTTTTTTAAAATTTCAATAAAATAGTAATAAAACCTTTTTTTTTAACTTTATTTAATTTTTTTGTTTCTTATTATTTTATTCCTCCTCTCTAATTTGGAGAAATTGTTATGACTTCTTATTAATAAATAAAAATTAGAATTTTATTTTCTTTTTTAATTTCAAAATATAACAAGAAAAATTAACTTTTTTGAAATCAAGTTAAATAATTTTATAATAAAAATATTTGTCATATATATTGTAATAACAGTATTTATTTTCTATTCCATTGTTTAAAGAGTATATATAATAGATATTTTTAGTATTAAAATAATATTATATATTTATAAAGTAATATTGTAAATTAAAATATTATATTATATATATTAGTATTAAGTTAGTATTATAGATTTCTAAATTAATATTATAAATTATAATACTAAATTACATTATTTTAGTAATAATATATAATTTTAAAAATATTATAAAGAAAATAAATATATTATATTATTCTAATTTTTCAAAAGTATATTCTATTATAATTTATATTATATTTAGTAGATTATATATTATATTATAATATTATTATATATTACAATATAAAATTATACTTAATATATTTATACAACATACTATGAAATTACAACTGGTATATTTATATTTTTAAAATTGAAGTATGGAGATATTAAGATATCAATTTAAATTTTGTAGATAGAAAGATATTTAAGATATAAATCTCATTAGCAAATTATCTATCAATTTAAATAATTTTAGAATATTGTTAGAAATCATTGGCATTTTGATAAGTTTTGTCATTGATGTCAAATAGCCAAGTAATAGCTATCAGAATACCTATCAGACAAATGGAAGAGTTATCAAAATAAGGAAGTTAACTATCGGAAGCCGACAACTATTGGTCATAAGGAAAAGCACACAACAACTGACAAGAGGGAGAATAGGAAAATGGTTTATGGGAAGATCGAGATTAAGTTTTTGATTAACCCTAAGATCAAAGGTCAGGAATGAAGGACGAACGAAGGAGATTCAATGATAAGAAGCCTAAGGAACATATCATAAAGAGAGTTGTTGAGAAGAAGTTATAGGACAAAATTGAGTAGAAAAGCGAATTGAAAGTAGAGCAGAGAAGCGAATCGAAAGCAGAGCAAAGAAGAGAACATAGATTTAGGGCATAAGAGATATGACAAGCTTTGGAAGGAAGATGTAAAGTATTTATAATAGTTTGTTACATGATCAATGATTCAAATAAATCAGAGTGAAGATCTAAGGCAGAGATCAAACGACAAAATGCAAGTTTGTCATTTCTAAGAAAAATAACAAGTACCGAGGTAAAAGTGACATGGTCACCGAGTTGGAAAGAAGATCTAACGGTCAAAAGAAATTTACAGCGTACCTAATGCATAAGATTAAGAGATAAAACTCATCTATAGTTTGGATGAATTTTGTAAGAGACAAAAGAGGATATATAGATACAAAAATAAAAGAGGACATAGAGCTGTTATTATTATTGCTGAGAAAGCAAAAAGAGTTATTTTAAAGAACAAGGAGCAGAGAAGAGAGCACCGAGTAGAAATTCAGCTACAAAAAAGCAGAACAGAACAGTGTTACAATTTGGGAATTGAGGAACACATATCAGAGCACACAGAGTCTGAATAGCATTTACATTTGATGCATTGTTACAGACATGGTTAAGTTATTGATACTATTGTATTAAGAGCTTTAAATCCCAATACTTGGTAGATCTTAACTAATCTTATATTTGTAAATCCTTTAACAGGGTACATCACTAAGTGTAGAGTTTGTAAAAATCCTTTAACCAGGTAGACCTAACAAGTCTTATGTATACTCTTAATCAGGTAGGCTATCAAAAATAGCTAAACTTTGTAGCTCTAACCGAGCACCCTTTGTATTACAGTTAGTGAAGGTTGTGGGTGTCATCCCCACCACCATTTTTATCCTCTAACCAAGGATTTCTACATTACCAAAATCATGGTGTTATGAGTTCAATTGTTTAATGTTTTTGATGTTATGGTTTTATAAGCATTACATTACTTTTATTTCAAAGTTATGAACTCGGTATTCAACAAGCAACAGTATATGGTTAATAAATATTTGTGGTTAAAACTTTTTAGTGGTACTGATTCACCCCTCCCATCTCAGTCCCAACTTTCCATAGTTATTCCAACATCTTAATCATTTCTTACTTATCTAATTTTAGTTTTACTTTGAACGTTCCTTAAATCTTTGACTCTTTTATTTTTTAAGTTCATTAAGTTATTGATTAACAATATTACATTTGTTTATTTCAAACTTGTTCAACTAATTTTAAATACTTTGGTTTCATTAATCTTTTCAAATAGCTTAATTACTTTTTTATCTAGTTTAATTAGTAAATTCTCCAATCATTATCATTAATTCCTTTAAATTTTAAAAGCATTTGGCTTAATTTTTTTTTGTTTATATCAATTTTCTTAAACAAATCTTTGTTATCCATTATACATTGTTTATTATAAATTTTTATTCACTAATCCACATTTTATTTTAATTTCAATAATTTCTCCTTTATTATTTTAAACATTTATTAAAATTTTTAAAATTTTTTAAAATTCCATTTGTACCATTCAAAGTGTGCTTATCATTAAGTTAAATTTAATTTTCTTATTCTTTAACATTATATCTTCATTGTATTTCACTTTGTTTAAGTTAATCTGATCATTTTACTTAGTTAATCATGTCTACCCTAATTCCGAACATCAAATTAAACGGTTCTAACTATCATCAATGGAAGATGCATATTTCTTTTATATTATTTTTTAAGCATTTGTTAGAAGTTGCTACAGATGCCTCTCTTGAACCAGCCGCCATTGCTCCTCAAGCCGACATAGATACATGGCAAGTTAAAAATGAAGAAGTCCTCAGATTAATTGGCCTTTCTATTGTCCCTGATCTATATGTCTTGATTGGACATTGCACCAAAGCCCGTGAAATATGGGAAATTTTGAAACAAAATTACGACAACTCCTTCGAATCATAAAAGATTCAACTCCAAGACAACTTGGAAGACTTGAGGTATACAGATTTTAAATCCATGGATGAATTCTAAGACTTAAATTTGATGCTATTAGAACTCAATTAAGTGGTTTAAATGTTACTTCAACTGATATTAGATTAATTACTATCATTCTAAAGAAATGCCTTACTAAAGAATTTCAGCAATTTATTACTAACATTCATTGTCAACTTTCTATTCCTAGTTTAGCTCCTCATTTAAGTTATGCTATTTTTTTAAAATATATTATGTCAAGAGGAAGCTAAATTATTGCAATTTGGTACTCTTAAATCTTATGAACATGCTTTTATGTCTAAGCATCAAAATCAAAATAATAGCTCATATAATAATAATACATCTAATGCTAATAATCATTACCATAATAATAATCATAATAATCCTAACAATACCCATCATAATGTTAGCGATAATCGCAATAACCATCATAACTCAATTCATCAAAAGATAAGCTCTAATCAAAGACCCCATTACACCTATTGTGGGAAAGACAGTCATGTAACTAATAACTGCTTTAAAAAGCAAAAGGATAAAAGGTACATGAATCAAAATCATCAACCTTCTAATTCTAAGGAGGATAATGGTAATCAATCTTGTCATGCATTTACAATTCGTCATAATGTTACTAGCCCTTTTTAGTGGTATGGTGCATCTTCAGGGGGTATTTCTTTCTTTAGTATTTACATTGTTACCTCATGTCCTTAATGTTGCTCAGTTTTAATTTATTCAAATAATCATACAACATTGCTTTCCAATAGATTATTTCATTATTTAGCATTTACTGCTCTTAGATTTTATATGATCTATTGTTGCATCTTTTATGAGTTCCATTTGTTCGATTGTTTTAATTTGTAAGTTGCATTAGGATGCACTTACTTCAGTTGATGTTTATCAACTTGTTCCATTTGTAAGTTGCACTGGGTTGCACTTACTTCAATTGATGTTTATCAACTTGTTCCGTTTGTAAGCTGCACTAGGATGCACTTACATCAGTTGATGTTTATCAACTTCTTCCATTGATTTATTTTTGTAAGTTGCATTGGGAAGCACTTACTTCAATTGATATTTATCAACTTGTTATATTGGTTTATCTTTGTCTCTCTCATATTTCTATGCAAATTCTACTATTGTGATAATGCATTGCATTATTCATTGCTTAGATCATGAGTCATGCAGGTTGTGGATTGATCACGAATTCACTTGCAGTGAGATGACTCATTAGTGGATTCTCTATATCCATATGATTGATGCAATATTGATGCAGGTCTCATTAGTTCGCCTTATATGTGGTCATTTGTGCATTAGTATGTTTCTTTTATGAGAGCGTTGCTAATTTTTGTTATAACTCACTTTGAGCATATGGTTTATCTTGATATCATGTTAGCTACATTGCACATTTCTATGCTTGCTCATGATTAATCTCATTCTAAAGTTTTTTTTTTCTATTAAAGATATATGATTTCATAAAAAAATGATACATTCAGGTGCCTTGCTCGTAATGGTTAGCAAAAGAGAGCCAGACATATATGTATGGGATGTTAGAATAATAAGCAGAAAAATGCAAATATTAATGCACAGAAGAGAACACAAAGACACAGAGATTTAACGTGGTTCACCCAATCCCTGGGCTACGTCCACCAACAACGAGTCCAATATCTTTATTATTATCCAATAATTACAATCTGAAACCTGCAACTCAATACCGCCACAGGAAGCTACAAAAATCCCTCATGCCATAATGAATATCAAAACCCTAAGGGTGATCCCACAATAGTGGGTTACACTTTTTAGGAGGAAGAAATTCCTCACGAATCTGCGAGGTGGGAGGATTTAGTCGGGTACTTTCGATAGAAAGTACCTGATTGTTTCGATCGGAACATTAATAGTTTCGATCGAAACTACCTTTTTTGCTTAGTTTCTATCGAAACTAACCTAGTTTCGATCAAAACTAAGTTAGTTTCGATCGAAACTAATTTAGTTTCGATCGAAACTAAGGTAGTAAAGATTTTAGTGGGATTTTGACCCATATGCATGTTAAACTAAGAAAGTAATTTTGATAGAAAGTACTTTCGATCGAAACTAATTAGTTTCGATCGAAAGTACTTTCTATCGAAACCCCCAAA
>MU226990.1:1632589-1663761 GCA_018584345.1 Thuja plicata
CATTAAACTTATCAACCTTCAGCCTACCCTCGTCTGCCATTTCTCCCACTTAACCGAGAGACTCTCCCACTAACTCGTGAGACCTGCTTCAGAGAATAGATGAAAGAACGAACGAAAAAACCTCGCTATGATACCACTTGTTAGAATAATAAGAAGAAAAATGCAAATATTAATGCACGGAAGAGAACACAAAGACACGTAGATTTAATGTGGTTCACCCAATCCCTGGGCTACGTCCACCAATAACAAGTCCAATATCTTTATTATTATCTAGTAATTACAATCTGAAACCTGCAACTCAATACCGCCATAGGAAGCTACAAAAACCCCTCATGCCATAATGAATCTCAAAACCCTAAGCCCTTTACACACGTATTGGGGGCACTGCCCCCAAACCCCTATAGATAAGTCTGGGGGGAACCCGCACTGAAATAAACTGAGTCTAATTAGGCTCTACATACATAACATGGGAGATTACATATCATACCTACATATATATCTTAACTACACCTGACTGTCTATATCTGAAACAAAAATTATAACAACAAAAGGATTAAGGATCATTGTCCGAGTAATAGGAAACTACAAAAAGGTACAAAAGACTGATGTGAATCAAAAGGAGCATCAACTATTATCATCTTCCCTATAGGGTACCCATGCAACCCATCCTTGCTTCCCCTCCATCCATCTTAATGCCTCATCCTTCCTGTGCTGCTCATAAGGGTGTATCAAGGGCTCATCTACTGGAACATTAGGTCATGGTATAGAAGTGATAGGAACAACCTTGATCACATGCATGTTCTGTTGCTTTTCTATTTTATTAAGTTCTTTCACCTCTGCCATGAAGTTGTGTAATGCAGTTCTGAAGGGGGTAAGCTCCCGGGTCTCTCTTATCCAAGTGTATGTATGGGAGACCTCCCATGAGCCTAGCCTGACCATGTCATGATTGAAGAGGTCTTCCAGTTTCTTTATCTTTATCTTTATGACCATTGTAACATGCACATCAATTCTATGAAAGATGAGTCTCTTTAGAGACTCAGTAAGGTTCTTGGAAGTACCACCAAAAAAATTATCATTTCTCAATTTCCATATATTCCACATAATTAAGGCGAAAAGAAGAGCAAATAAACTGTTAAAAGATTGCTTCAAACATTTGATGCAACTAGAAATGATCTTTAAAATAGTGGCCTCAAAGTGCTGAGGGAAACCAAATAAATTCCAGATCTCAAGAGCAAATGAGCAGCTAAAGAAGACATGCATGACATACTCTGGGAGATTGCAGGAGGAGCAAATACCGTGTTCACCACTGGGAAGTCTGAAAGGCAACCTATGCAAGAGAAGACACCAAAGGAAGCACTCGATTTTAGGCTTAGCAAGGGAGGACCAAAGGTTACAAAATATTCTGGACCACTTATCAGGTTGAAGGTTGAAATTCCAGCAGGAGTTCATGTGAGGGAATATGGAGTAGTCCTTAGTAAGGAGCCCATACAGCTATTTGGAGCTAATTTTGGGAAGCAGGGTACCATCAGCCCATCTAAACAAGAGGTGACAGTTACTATCAACATAGAGATCTTTAGGAAGGTTAATATCCCTACAAACAACTCTTAAAATAGAATAATTTCTAAACTATGAATCAGGCAGAGCAATTTGTTTTTCAACTCTTCCCAATCCAGAAGAAAATCATTCTAAATATTGTCTGCCAAGCATGAGATACCTCTACCATTCCATCTCCTAGTTGAGCACCCTTGAAGGAGTGCCAAAGGATTCCCTCTGATTTTAAGGTTCCACTAGGTAGACTTGTTACCACAAACCTTATCATGACAGTGGATAACATTGTTACCTGTTATTAGTTGTTTGACAGAGTTACACCCTTTCTAGATTGGTTTAAAGACTAATGAACCTTGCACATTAAAATCAATCTCACCTGCAATAATATCATTCATTGTCAGATTGTTCCAATTCCTTACTTTCTTGGGGTGCCCCCTCAAATTATTATTTCTGATGAGAATTTTCCATGGCTCATCTCCCTCCAATGCTTTTGTAATCCACTTAGTTGCCAGAGAGACCCCTTGTATTCTGAGATCTTTTAGTCCTAGTCCCCCTTGTTTCTTACCTGTGGTACACCATTCCGAATAAAAAAACATGCCCTTTTTTGTTTCCCATGCCATCAGACCACAAATAATCCCTAATGATTTTCTGGAGGTAATTAAACTGGTAGTGACAAAAAAAGCCAAGCTGAGGAGTAATAAATTGAGTAGGAGGACAAGATTTTTTGGCACACCTGAACCCTACCAACCATGGATAGGTACTGGCTATCCCACTTGACCAATTACTTTTCCACTCTATTCTTGACCCATTCCCACATAGAATTTAAATTATGGCTAATAGAGAATGGAATGCCAAGTTACTTGACTTGGTAATTTGGTCCTTCCCATCTAAGGTTCCATCGAGAAAGCCAACTAGGAGGCTCCTTTGTCCATCCTAGGAAATGGATTTTTCCAATGAGATCATGCTTCCTGAGGCTATGCAAACTAAATTGATCTTATCCATAAAGAAGGATAGATTGTCTGCCTCCAACCTTAGTAATAAGGTTGTATCATCTGCAAATTGTATGTTGGAGATTTCCTTGTCCTTAGGTATTTGTACACCCCTAAGCCTTGGTAATACTGATTCATCTGAGATTAGATAGGAAACTACTTTAACATCTATTACAAAAAGTGTAGGAGCAAGTAAGCATCCTTTCCTTATGGATCTGGTCAATTCAAAGCTATCCAATCTCACACCATTCACTTTCACACTTGCTAGGGTGCCAGTAATCAATGTTTGGACCATTTTAATAAAATCATTAGGTATACCTAGTGGTGTCATCATGTAGATGAAGTCCCATTCTATTTTTTCATAGGCTTTCTCATAGTCAAGAAGTAGCATACAAGTCTGTTGATTAGTTTCTCTAGCCCACTTCATGGCTTTCCATCATGTCACCAAGTTCTCCAATATGCACCTACCTTTCACAAACCCAGTTTGGCTAAAGTCAATAATTCTAGAAAGCACATTGTTTAGTCTAATAGCCAAGACTTTGGCTAAGATCTTATATGAGACATTAAGGAGTGTGATAGGTCTCCAATTCTTAATTAAGGACTTATTACCCTCTTTAGGAATGAGTTTAATAAGTCCACTATTAATATCCCCTCCTAAGGGCCCACAGATAAAAACTTCTCTATACACCTCTAAAAGGTCTTGGCCAATCCAACCTATAGTCTTCTTATAGAACTCTACGGGTAGTCCATCTGGCCCAAGGGCCTTATCAAGTCCCATATGGGCTATGGCTCCATTGATCTCTTCTAAGCTGATAGGCATGTTGAGCTAGTTTGAATCCTCAACCCTAACCTTATTGGGAACCACTTGACTAATTTTATTCCTATGCTCTATCATCTTTGCCCCATTATTTTTAGAAGTGAATAACACTTGGTAGAACTACTTAAAAGTTTGGAGAATACTTTGTTGATCATCTATCTTTCTCCCCTCAACCCAAATCTCCTCAATCCTGCCTCTGACCTCTTTTTGTTTAAGAAGGTTGAAGAAGAATTTTGAACCTCTATCTTCATGCTCCACCCAATTACTTCTAGATCTGATCTTGATGCCTTTGAGCTTGTCATTCTGGATCTTTCTGGGATTATCTTTAGTAACCAGTTTCAAAGTGACATCATCCGAGGACTGGTTCTTGTGCAGGTCATATTCTTCCCTAGAGAGTTCTTCCCGCAACAATCCTTTTGTCCATCTAGCATCTCTTTCTTTCTTACCCCCAATAGTTTGGAATAGGGTTTTCCAACTTGCAAGGTCTTGGACCCATCTATCTCTTGCACTGTTGTGCTTAACCACAACTTCTTTGTACCATCTAATCATAAAAGTGGCATTACAAATACCTGCCTCATCCAAAAGGGAGGTGTTAAGGCAGAAGGTATTGTTCCTAGGGCATCTATTAGCAGTAGAGCCCAAGGAGAGGATCCTAATAGTGATGGGGTGGTGGTCCGACAAAGTATATGCGATAACTCGGACAACCCTACCGACTTCATCTTTCTGACATCTGAAGAAATCATGATTAAAGTAGAATCTGTCTAATCTAGAGTAAATCCTTTTACTAGCTTGCTGATAGTTACACTAGGTGTACCAAATGTCTTTGTGATCATCTTTGCATCCACTAAGTGGGTCAATAAGTTTGTGTTTTCTTAGTAGCCCGTTCTAGAAGAATTGCTCACTTCCCTTCCACTCCAATCTATTACCCTCCAGTTTATCTTGAGAGTTAACTATCATATTGAAATCTCCTCCCAGAATCCAAGGGATTTCCTCCAACTTGAATAGCCATTTCCATAATTCTTTTCTTTCCCTATAGTCATTAGAGGCATAAACTGAGCATACTCCAAACTTTTTCTTATGGTCTTCAAGGATAATCCACACCACTCTATTGCATGGTGATGTGCCCCACAAAACTAATTTTTCTCAGTAGGGAATTAATAAAATGGAAATTCCTCCTTTTCCCTTGCTATGTGAGGTGGAGAAGGAAGTAGCTTCTCTCCAGATACATTTTAGAGAGATGTCTAGTGCAAATTTAGTTGCTTTAACTTCTTGAAGCATCAAAAAGTCAAATCCCTTATTAACTCTTCTGAACCTCTGAACTATATACTTTTTGTCTGAGGACTCCAATCCTATGACATTCCAAGAGGCGATTTTAAAGTCCATAAAAATTACGAAGAGGATCCTAAAGTATTCCTAAAGCTTGAATAACATTTAGGAAGTTCATTGTCATTTGTATTCTTAGAATCTTTCTTATTTCCAGATCCTCCAGGTCTTCCTCTTTTCCTCTTACCTTCCTTGGGACCAAAAGTATCACCTTCCACCATAGGATTGTCTGATTTAGATGGGCAGTCTGTAACCTTGGGTTTTCTTTTGATTTTACTAAATTTGAGAACTTCTTCCCAGGGACTCTCCACAAATGGCATTATGGCCCAGTTTTTGTTAACACCACTTTCACTAAATACATGTTGGAGGGTGGATCCATCCTTGTTAAATTTAGAGGTATATTCTCCCCTCTTGCTAACACCATCCAACTTAGGAGGAGTAAAAAGGAGGGCTTGGTTAGAAGGACTGGAGAGAGGACATGTAGAGGAGCAGTGGGGGGTCAGGGGGGTCAAGGGGGCTGCCAGAATGACCAATAGTTCATAGTCATGAAGTGAATTTCTTCTTGAAAAAATAATATTTTTAATACTTATAATAAATATAATTAAATTTACATACAAAATTAAACTATAATTAACTACACAATTAAAGGCAAGTACTAAGCCACTATGTGGCACTTGTTAGTATTAAAATAATATTATATATTTGTAAATTAATATTGTAAATTAAAATATTATATTATATATATTAGTATTAAGTTAATATTATAGATTTCTAAACTAATACTATAAATTATAATACTAAATTACATTAGTTTAGTAATAATATATAATTTTAAAAATATTATAAAGAAAATAAATATAATATGTTATTCTAATTTTTCAAAACTATATTCTATTATAATTTATATTATATTTAGTAGATTATATATTACACTATAAAATTACACTTAATATATTTATACAACATACTATGAAATTACAACTAGTATATTTATATTTTTAAAATTGTAAAGTATGTAGATATTAAGATATCAATTTAAATTATGTAGATAGAGAGATATTTAAGAATATTAATACCAAATATAAATCCCATTAACAAATTTTCTATCACAAAAAAAATACGTTTAGGTGGATGGTAGATGAAACTGCAACATTCACATAGAACTTCATCTAGAGGTTGTAATGGGGCTTCAAAGATTTTTGCAGTTTCAATGGTTTTAGTTTTTGTCCAAATTGTATCTTTCTTGTTGTTTTTTGTATTTTTTTATAGGCATTAATTTTCATGCATTTCAAGTACTTGGATTGGCTTGGCCAAGTTGGTTATTGTTGGTTGAATCTCAAAGTATACATGTGTTGTTCACTAGGTGTTGAAATCCCTATTTTGTAATTGTTGTAGTTGTGGGTTTGATTTGTGTCTGTAGAAATATTGGTGTTGGAGCTTGTTGCTATTGTTTCTAGTGTATCATACTTGTTTACGTGTGATTTGGATCTAAACAATCTTGGAAGGAAACTTTCAGCCACATAATGACAATTTCCACATAACCTAAAAAAGAAATCTCTACAAACAAGTATTTAGAATATTCCAAAGAGTAGATAACATAGCAATGAAAACATGTCACAATATATACCTTGGGAAAATCTTCATGAAGGAAAAAACCAAGCTCCAAAAGCATATAGGACTCATGTATTATTTAACAATGCAAAAATTACAATACATCTTTAGAGGTTCCATAAACACCTTTAAAACATCAAGCCCCCTCAATACATCCTCAAATGTCCATACATGTAACCACAATGTTCCATGTCATGCTTCACATATGCACTCTTTGGAAGAGGACTCAATACCCCAGCTAGTCAACTTTAGAAAACTACCCTTATATTTTCTTTTTATATAAACAAGTTCACACAAAACCACCAAATGATATTACATAAAACCATCTAAGTAAAACAATGAGATTACAAAAACCATTAACCCCTTATTTAATATTGGATACAATTTTTTCACTGAGAGGGGAGGGGTGAATCAGTTACCACAAAAACAAATCCAAGTCCCTTAGATGTCTTAAACAAATTTATCACTGTTGCTCGGTTAACACAGATATTCTACTGTCACTCGGTCATCAATGTGATTAATTGTAGAAACATAAACCATAAAGAAAATACAGTGTACATAGATAACACCAAGATTTAATGTGGAAACCCAGTATGGAAAAAACCACCAATTGCAACTAGTCACTATTTTTCACTCTTTTGAAGTGAGCCCTGCTAGGAGCCAACCCTGTTAAAGGTTACAATAACACACTGTTAGGTGTGAACTGATGACATGTAACTGATTGAATGTTTGAACATGTTAAGTTGATCACCGAAATGTAGAAGGATAATGCAAGACATTAAATCAGTTAATGGATTGTATTGTCATTGATGTCAACTTGATATAATCTAAACGATTATAATCGAAGTGTCAAATACTTCACAGAATCAAAGAGATAAAGATTATGCTTTCAGTAATGCATAAAAGAAAAGCATTCACTATGAGACTTCAAACATCGACGGACAGAGATCACCGAAATTCAAGTCATAGTGTTGCCTGAGAAAGAACACCAACGAGCATTATCGATGAGCAGAATAACAAGCATAACCGATGGCCAGAATCATAGTGTAAACCGACAAAGAAGCCCGAGGAGAACTGGAGTGTTGACCGAAGCTATCAAAGAGTTAAACACCAAAATTAACTTGAGTTCAGAAATGACAAAATATCTAGCTGGTAGAGATAAATATAGACTTAACTGGTAGTTATCATTGTTTTCATCAACAAGATAAAGCCAGAGATAAGTAAAGGATTTAAAGATGTTTTGTACAGTTGGAAAGAAGATCTCTACAAGATAAAACAAGAGTTTTTCTTTAAATCTAATTGGCTACAATTATGGATCATGCCACGATCAAGAAAATCAAGAACCTAACAATAATGATATCATGTCTATAAAGAGACAACTCAATTCATTGTGAATTGTGTGGGTGAATGAATGAAAATAGGATGCTGAAGAGAAATTGATGGAGAGCAACTTCATACAGTTCTGATCAATCAAGCTGAGGAAAGAGCTAAATTTTTCTGTGGACACCGAGCAACAGAACACAACATCACTGAGAATAATCAAAGTGGAGCAAAGGTATAAAAAGATATATATTAATCAAATTATTTTATGATATTACAATAGATCTAAAAATCTGCAAGTATAAGTTGTATATGTGAATAGATCATACCGTTTCAGTTTAACCATTGATTCAGAAAGTCTCTTAACTGAGCGGGATTTAAAGATCCTTTCTATATTGAGATACATCCCAAGGAGTATCAAAAAATTTGATCATGAAGATAACATGAGATTCCAGATACCTTGACATGCCAAGTGAGTGTTTGATCAAGGAAGGTAGCATAGAGGTGCCCAATATCAAGTGACAGACTAAAATTTTAAATCCTCTAACAAGGTCACACCTAATAGTGTGTTGGGAACCTTTAATAGGGCTGGCTCTTCACCGAGCTCACTTCAGAAGAGTGAAAATTTTGGGTTACCTGTCCCAAGTGGGTTTTCCCTTAATAGGGTTTCCACATTAAAAATCCACATATCAATGTGTTTATGAGTCATTACTTTAGTGTTTTGCATTACACATAGCTTAACTGGATTGATCGGTATACTCTAGATAATTTACTATCTTTTGGTAAATTAACTGACTGCTATTTGGTAAACATACAATATAAGGTTTATCAAAACATTCCGAGCAATAGTAATTTGATAATAGTATTTGGAGGCATTTATCTTATAGGACTGAAGATAACTAGAGGCTTAATATTGTGGTACTAAGTTTTTGGGTTGATTATTGGAATATTTTTGAGGCCACTCATTCACCCCCCCCTCTCAGTTATTACTAACAATTGGTATCAGAGATTGTGTGCTTAGAAAGGGAGTTTAACAGCTCAAGAAAAAGATCACAAAATGAACAGATGAGATGTGCCCAAGTTGAATAAAGACAACTTTGCATCATGGAAAAGCAGAATAATACTCCACCTATCAGGTATTGGCAATGATGTTACTCAATACCTTGATACTGAATATGTGTTACCTAAATGACCTCATACTCTTGAGCAATTAAGAGAAAAGAATGAGCATAATTGCATGATGATAGAACTTACCTCATCACTCTTTGATGCTGAGTTTGAAGATGTCAAAACCTGCACCTCTACAAAGCAAATATGGGATAAGATGAAGTTGGTACATGGAGGAGATGCCAATGTACTAAGAGCCAAGGTAGAAAGCCTAAGAGGGAGGTTTGATGACCTAAGGATGAAAGAAGGAGAGAACATCACTCAGTATAGCTGCAAAATCAAAGAGGTAGTTAATGCTATCTGAGGAGTTGGAGGTGTACTTGAAGAAGATACAATAGTAAGTAAAATCTTAAGAACCTTACTACCTGTATATGCTATTAGAGTTTCTGCTATTCAAGAAATGAGAGCAATTGCAAACAATATAGTTACTCTAATAGTCTGATTGGTAGACTAATTTCATTTGAGATGAATAACTTTGATAATAGTGTCTTACCATCTATAGAATATGCATTCAAATCTTCATTGAAAATAAGGAACTCAAGTCATAAACATGCTGTTAGAAATGATAGTGACAGTGATAATGAGGATCAAGGACTTGATGAGATTGAAGCACTAATAGAAAGAAGATTGCAAAGAGGAAAAGGTAAATACAAAGGTAAACTACCACTTGTATGTTACAATTGTAAAGAGGTCTGACACTTTGCTGCAAGATGTCCAAATAGAAGAAAAGATGACAGAGGAAATGACAGATCATATGAGAAGAAGTTTGATATAGGTGATAATAGAGATTACCAAAGAAACCGACAATCAGACAAGAGAGATACCCAAGACTCTATGGACAAAGGGAAGAAAACTTGTTACCTAGCTGAGAATAGAGATAATGACACTGACACCAAATCAGAAGAAGACATCGAGATGGTATTTGTAGCCATGAAGGATGATTCAGATGAAGATGAAGAAAGGTATGTAGAAACTGCACTCGTATCTAAAGTTAGTAAAAATTATGTTTGGATCATAGATAGTGGCTGCACTCACCATATGACTGATGAAAAAAAAAAGTTTGAGACTTTTGAATACTATAATGTTGGTTCAGTGAGAATGGGAAATGATACACCTTGTCTAATTGAAGGCAAAGGGACTATAATGTTGAATAACCTAATAAAATGTGAAAATACCTACTGGGTTAAAGGACTGAATTATAATTTGTTAAGTATTTCACAGCTGAACAATTCAGGTCATAGAGTAGCATTTGAAAGTAAGAAGGCAAAGATCTTCAATAAATTGGAAAAGTTGATTGGTACCAGTGAGCAGACAAAAGGTAACCTTTTCTATTTTGATGACACTAACAACACTTGTTTGATGACTAGAAATGAAAATCCATATGGTTGTGGCACAAAAGGTTGTGTCATGTGAAATTTGACAACATGATAAAGATAATCAACAAAAGGAATGTCAGAGGCTTACTGAGCATGACTATGCCCGGGCATATCATGTGCAAGAATTGTCAAAAAGGTAAGATGACAAAGTCTAGTTTCAAGAGTAAAGCCCATACATCTAATGCAATTCTAGAATTAGTCCATACAGATCTATGTGGACCCATGAGGACAAAGAGTTACTATGGAGATAAGTATTTCATTCTCTTTGTTGATGATTACTCTAGAATGATGATAGTCATGTTCTTAAAAGATAAATCTAAAGCATTTAAGATGTTTAAATGGTACAAAGTAATGGTAGAAAAACAAAGTGAAAAAAAATTGTAATGCTTAAGGTCAGATAAAGGAGGGGAATTTACTTTAGAAGAATTCACTGACTATTGCAATGAGAATGGAATTAAAAGAAAATTTTCTGCACCGAGAACACCACATCAAAATGGAATTGCTAAGAGGAGAAACATATCAATTGTTGACTGTGAAAAAACATTGATGATTGAGAAAAGCATCACTCAAAATTTCTAGAGGGAAGCTGTCAGTACTGCTGTCTACACATTACATAGAGTACAATTGAAGAAGGACACAAAGAAGACACCATATGAGCTTTGGTACGGTCATACACCCAATGTAAGTTACTTCAGAATCTTTGGTAGTCAATGTTATATTTTGAAGGATGATAGAAATGGAAAACTTGACTACAAAAGTGAAGAAGGTATCTTCCTAGGGTATTCAACCAAAAGCAAGGCTTATAAATGTCATAACAAGTCATCTAACAAAATCATTGAAAGTGAAAATGTAAAAATAGATGAATTTGCAGAGAAGAATGATAAGAAAAGTGGAAGAGAATTAGAGGAATACAACATGTTTGTTTATACAGAACCTGACACTCTACATGAGCAACAGTGTCTTGCTCCTAGGCAACAGATTATTGCACCTGAGCATCAGGCTGCAATTACCAAAAACCAAGAAAGTCCTGAAGATGATATTCCGAACAATGGATATGAGAATGAAGGTCAAGAAGATGATCAGAATGATGAACACAAAGCTGAACCAAAACTTGCCAAGTATGTCTAAAGACATCATCCACATAATCAAATCATAGGAGACAAGAAAGCTGGAACAAGAACAAGAAGTAAGTCACTAAACACTAGATGTTTACTTTGTGATTTTGAGCCTAAATCTGTTAACACTGCACTTGAGAATGAAGAATGGGCCAGTGCAATGAATGAGGAAATAGAGTAGATTGAGAAGAACAATACATGGACACTAGTACCAAGACCAGATGACAAGAATGTCATCGGTACCAAATGGATATTCAGAAACAAGCTGAATGAGAATGGAGAAGTCACAAGAAACAAATCAAGGTTAGTATGAAAGGGATATGCATAAGAGGAAGGAATTGATTATGGAGAAACCTTTTCACCCATTGCTAGACTAGAAGGAGTTAGAATCCTACTTTCTTATGCTGCATTTAAAGGATTCAAGGTATACCAGATGGATGTCAAATCTGCATCATAAATGGAATATTGGAAGAAGAGGTATACATTGAACAACTAGAAGGGTTTGTTGATCCAGACAAGAGAAACATGGTATGTAGACTACATAAAGCCTTGTATGGATTGAAAAAAGCACTGAGAGCCTGGTATGAAAGACTTCACTCATATCTAATTAGCATAAAATTTTTTAGAACAAGTGAAAATATAAATATGAACTTAAAAGAAGATACCTACGATAATATTCTGATTGCTGAAATTTTTGTTGATGATATCATATTTGGGGGAAATGAAATGTTATGCAAATCCTTTACTAATGAAATGAGAAAATAATTTGAAATGTCTATGTTTGGAGAGATCAAATTCTTTCTTGGTCTACAAATTCTTCAACAAAATGCAGGCATATATATCACTCAGTCCAGATACATCAAGGAAGTGCTGAAAATATTCAAGATGGAAGATTCCAAACCAGTTGGAACACCTATGGCTATGATATGTAAGCTTACCAAAGAAGACAAATCAAATGAGGTAAATCAAACCTTATATAGATCAATGATTGGAAAACTAATGTATGTTGTTCATACTAGACCATATATAGCACATGCAGTTGGAATAGTTGCAAGATTATCTGCTAATCCCAAAGAATAACATATGACTGTTGTCAAGAGAATTCTGAGATATTTGAAGAACACTGAAGACTATGGCTTATGGTATAAAAGAGAAGGAAAATTAGAGGTACAAGTCTATAAAGATGCTGATTGGGATGGAAACATTGATGACCAAAAGAGCATAACAAACAATTACTAGATAGTATGCATATGAAGATTCTTGAACCAGTAATTATATATTGTGATAATACAAGTGCAATTAACATCTCTAAGAATCCATCCATGCATGCTAAGACTAAGCATATAGTTATCAAGTATCAATATCTTAGAGAACAAGTGCAAGCAAAGGAAGTGACACTGGAATATGTTCAATCAAAGGAACAAATAGCTGATATATTCACCAAGCCATTACATAAGGATACATTTGAGTAATTGAGACAGAGACTAGGGGTCCAACCCTTGTCTATCGGTCAGTAAGCTAACTAGGAGGTTGCATCAGCCTATACCAAATCTGAAGATAGTCATGTTGATACAAACACCGAGATGAACAGAAACATATACATCTGTACACAACAAGGTACAAGTATACACCAAACAACAGTGACATTGTAATGTTGATGGATAGGGAAATTCAAGGAATATATTATGTAAAGGAATGGAACATGATATAGATAATTTTTTATTTGGAATTTTTGTCAAAGGGAGATATTATCTCATTATCATCAGAGAGATATTTGGAAGAGATTATCTAGGGAGAGATTATCTCATTGAATCATAATGGAGAGATTATCTCATTGATCATAAAATAATATATCATTATCCATGAAGTGAAGTTCCTGAGAATCAAAAGGAAGAGTTAATCAATATTCTAAGGGAGATAAATTGATTACATATGAAATATCCATCTAAGGAAGAGAAGTAACAAAGGGAGAGAGTTCAGACAAAGAGAAAGATTGCTGTCAAAGGAAAAAGAGATTATCAAGAGGAGGAACAGTCAAGACAAAGCACATATCAGAATAGAGATATCAGATGATACATCTATCCAGAGAAGGGATTGAAGATTGAAGACAACCATACTGCATGAAACAAATCTAAGCTATTTTGAGCTTACCGAAAGCCAGACATTTGTAATAGTTACACTAGGAAAGCTTGATCAAATTGTTATATTTCATATTGTATTAGTAATAGTATAGTATGATAATGTAGTATGTTTCCATCAATGCAAGAGGGAGAGATTGATGACATGTAACTGATTGAATGTTTGAAGATGTAAAGTTGATCACCGAAATGCAGAAGGATAATGCAAGACAATAAATCAGTTAATGGATTGTATTATCATTGATGTCAACTTGATATAATCTAAATGGTTATAATAAAAGTGTCAAATACTTTAGAGAATCAAAGAGATAAAGATTATGCTTTCAGTAATGCATAAAAGACAAGCATTCACTATGAGAATTCAAACACTGACGAACAGTGGAAACCGATGGACAAAGATCACCGAAAGTCAAGTCACAGTGTTGCCTAAGCAAGAACACCAATGAGAATTATCGACGAGAAGAATCTCAAGCATAACCAAC
Source organism: Thuja plicata (assembly GCA_018584345.1). Lineage (NCBI taxonomy): Eukaryota > Viridiplantae > Streptophyta > Pinopsida > Cupressales > Cupressaceae > Thuja > Thuja plicata. The sequence goes on from MU226990.1 coordinate 1,646,476, forward strand.
GACCAGAATCATAGTGTAAACCGACGGAGAAGACTGGAGAACTGGAGTGTTGACTGAAGCTAATAAAGTGTTAAACACAAATTAACTTGAGTTCAGAAATGAAAAAATATCTAGCTGGCAGAGCTAAATATAGACCTAACTGGTAGTTATCATTGTTTTCATCAACAAGATAAAGCCAGAGATAAGTAAATGATTTAAAGTTGTTTTGTACAATTGGCAAGAAGATCTCTACGAGATAAAACATGCATTTTTCTTTAAATCTAATTGGCAAGAACTATGGATCATGCCAAGATCAATAAAATCAAGAACCTAACAACGGTGATATCATGTCTATAAAGAGACAACTCAATTCATTGTGAATTGTGTGGGTGAATGAATGAAAATAGGATGTTGAGGAGAAATTGATGAACATCAACTTCATACAGTCTTGATCAATCAAGCGGAGGAAAGAGCTAAAGTTTTTTGCAGACACCGAGCAACAAAACACAACATCACCGAGCAGAATCAAAGTGGAGAAAAGGTATAAAAAGAGATATATTGATCAGATTATTTTATGAGATTACAATAGATCTGAAAATGTGCAAGTATAAGTTGTATATGTGAACAAATCATACTATTTTAGTTTAACCATTGATTCAAAAAGTCTCTTAACTGAGTGGGATTTAAAGATCCTTTCTATATTGAGATACATCCCAAGGAGTATCAAAAAGTTTGATCGTGAAGATAGCATGAGATGTCAGATACCTATTGATAGGCCAAGTGAGTGTTTGATCAAGGAAGGTACCATAGAGATGCTCGATATCAAGTGACAGACTAAAATTTTAAATCCTCTAACAAGGTCACACCTAACAGTGTGTTTGTAACCTTTAATAGGGTTGGCTCTTCACCGATCTCACTTCAGAAGAGTGAAAATTTTGGGTTACTGGTCCCAAGTGGTTTTTCCCTTAACACGCTTTCCATGTTGAAAATCCATGTGTCAATGTGTTTATCAGTCATTACTTTAGTTTTTGGCATTACACAAAGCTTAACTGGATTGATTGATATACTCTAGATAATTTATTGTCTTTCAGTAAATTAATAGACTGCTATTCGGTAAACATACAATAGAAGGTTTATCAAAGCATTCCAAACAATAGTAATTTGATAATAGTATTTGGAGGCATTTATCTTATAGGACTGAAGATAACTAGAGGCTTAATATTGTGGTACTAAGTTTTTGGGTTAATTATTGGAATATTTTTGAGGCCACTGATTCACCCCCCCTTAGTTATTACTAACATGACCTCATTAGAGGATTTAATCACCCTGTAAGGAGTGGCCTTGTTAGAGGTCTTCAAACACTTCAATGTAGAAATGTCACCTTGTGAGAGGATTTAAAAAAGACTGTTAAGTCTACTCTGTAAAGAGATTTATATCATTGTTACAATTGTTAGAGAGTAACAATGGATTGACCTATTTTGAGAAGCAATTGTCTTTGCTGATTCAAATCTCTTCTTTGGTTTATGAAACTTGATCCTCATTGATCAAATATTCTGTTGCAGCTCTGTATGTTCTGTCCTCAAATAGAATCCCATTTGATTCCACCTCCACACTTCATATCATAAACATACACATCTTACTTCTTACATTACACGATATTCAATCCAAACTTGACCTTATATGTATATGATAAGCCTTGTTAAGTCGACTTTAATAAACTTCCAAATAATCAATAAAACTTAAGTTTTTCAGATTCATATCACCAATTAACCATAAAATATAAACTGTTGTTAGTCGACTGTCACTAAAAGCATAACTCAGTTAATACTGAAATCCTTCAATGCCTGACCAAAACTATAATGCCTGAGTGAACTCGGTTAGAACTAAAAATCACTTTGGTCTTCTTCAATGACCGAGAGTTCTTGGCATAAACCAACTATGCTCAGTTATGATTAGAGATTTGTGTAAACATCACTACTATTGTGTAAACATCAATTACAATACACAATTGAATAATTGTCATCAATAATCTCTCTTTGGCATTGATGGAAACACAACATGTCATAATAAAAGAAGTGTTGAGAAAAAGACACAAGAATCAAATTTTATTAATATCCTTAGCTTCATTCTGATTCTCTTCCAAAAAATCCCTCTATCTTCATAATCTCTAAAATACAGATTTCTCCCTCTTACATTAATCTTTGTTTTCTAATAAAATTTCTCCCTCTATCATGAATCTCTCCCTCAATAATCTTTATGACATCTGTAATCTCTCCCTCTTTGACAACCAATGCTAAAGACATCATCCAATACACATCCAATGAAGTTGTAATGTACCTATTTGTAGTGATTCATATGCAATAAGCTCTAAATATCTTCATCAACATGTTAAATCTATTATGTAGCTCGGTTGATGCATCACTAAACTGTCCATTAGTGAGCCTCAATTAGGGGAATCACCCCTAGCTTTCCTCTAAGATAAAAAATGCATCCTTAGGTAATGATTTGGTGAACATGTGTATAATTTGTTCTTTAGTATTCACATATTCCAGTCTTACTTCCTTGTCCTGAACCAATTCTCTCAAGAAGTGATACTTTATTGCAATATGTTTAGTCTTAGTATGCATCATAGGGTTCTTTGAAATGTTAATAGCATTGGTGTTGTCACAGTAGATAATAAATGTTTCTTTGATTTCCTCCTTTGTACCCGACAATAGATATTTGAACCATATGATATTTGAACAATTTATAGCTGCAACAACATACTCTACCTCTATTGTAGACTGAGAAATGCAATTATGTTTCTTGCTTGTCCAACGGACTAACCTCTTACCAAGAAATAATGCTCCACCACTTGTGCTCTTTCTGTCATCAACACTTCCTTCCCAATAAACATTAGTAAAAGTATTCAAATGAAATTTTCCTCCTTTCTTATACCATAATCCATACTCTTTAGTACCCTTAAGATATCTCAGAATCTTTTTGATAGCCATTAAGTGATTCTCTCAAGGATTAGCTGAAAACCTTGCAACAATACCAACTAATAATGAAATATTAGGTATAGTGTGAACAACATATTGAAGTTTACCAATCATGGATCTATAGGTAGTCTGATTTGCCTCCTTTGAATCATCATCCTTAGACAAATTATGTCCAGTAGGCATAGGTGTTCCAACTAGTCTGGAATCTTCCATCTCAAATTTTTTTAGTATCTCTTTGATGTATTTAGACTGAGTAATGTTGATACCATCCTTCATCTGTTAAACTTGTAAACCAACAAAGAGTTTGATTTTACCAAACATAGACATCTCAAATTCCTTACTCATAGCTTTAGAAAATTCTTTACATAAATCATCATGTCTAGTGAATAGGATGTCATCCACAAATATCTCTGCTAATAGTTGTATAGTTTGAAAATGGAAGCACTTCCATTGTGGACTAGTTTAGCCCTTTGAGTAAGTGGTTTGGGGTCATGTAAAGCACCTTGAGTGGGTCTCTAACTTGGATTTGTCTTTTCCCCCTATTCTTCCTCATTTCCCACTTCTTTCCGGCCTATTTCTGGCATCCTAAACTGCAAAACTGAGTTTTTTTACCTCAAGGTCAAAATCAACCTTTCTGGGTCAAGGTCGACCTCAACCTTGACCTAGGTCAAGGTCAACCTCGACCTTGACCTAGGTCAAGGTCAACCTTGAACTTGATCTAGGTCAGAATTGACCTTGATTCCAACCCAAGGTCCACATTTCAAGCTTCTGGGGTTTCCAGATGCCGAGCTTCAGAAAAGTTCATTTCCCGCTTTCGGGTCGGCTGTTTTGGGTTCCAAAATGATGAATCTTAAATTATATGTAATATAGATCCTCTTCTAGGGATATAGGTCTAATTGGAATTTAATTCTCCTATGTAGGCCTCTCTAGAAGATTGTGCCCTAGATTTGTATAGAAGGAAGCTTTCTCCTCTCATTTTCTCTAACCATCTAAGACTTGAAAAAGTGAAATCAAAGTGTGAAGGACAAGATAAGAATAAAGATTTGAAGCAAGCTAAATATATATTGAAGAATTCATCTACTCTCAAGAATCCAAGCATTCAAGCACTTTCAAGAACTTAATTCATCAAGGAGATCCATTGGTAGCCATTGGAGGATTCAAGCTCTATGGAGCCCTCTTGTTGAAGATTTCTCCATCCACATCCATGCAAACTTCTTCCTATTCCAAGATCCATTAAATATGTGTGTTGAAGATCTAAAAGTAATTGATTTGAGACATCCTACATCTTACATTATACATTCTAAATTCATTTGGTACATACATACATGTGGATCCAAGGATTTGAATCCTCCACAAGGGTTTCTATACAAGCAGGGTGAATTCATTTATTTACTTTGTTACTTATGAAAATTTAAATTATATTTTAAGGTTAATTCCAAAACCAAGGTTTGACCAAGGAAAACCCCTCCCCCCCAACAAGAAAACCATTTTTCTTGTAGGGACGGGTTCAAAACAACAAATTGAAGTGCAGATCCGGATACCCTTTTCAGCGAACTATCAGGATCTGGAACAAATTTTTTGTCAGAGATTTTGGGTTAGAATAAAAAATTTTGGGTGAAAGGTGACATTCATTTCTAGGTCAGAATCAACATTTTGTTCAGGGTCAAAATCGGAAATTCTGGGTCAAAGGTGACTTTCACTTTTGGGTCAAAATCAGAACTGAGCTAGATTGGAAAAATATTTTTGGGTTTTTTAGATCTCACGATTTCGGTTTGGGAACACAAAAAATCAATAGTTTTTGAGATCGCTTGACAGGGTTTTCAACAATTTTTTTTTTCCAGAGGTATGTATTTTATTCCATTATTCTTTGCAAACATTTCCAGATTTACACCCCTTATCATAACAATTAAATGTAAGTGGTTAAATGTGGCATAGGGTCACTTTTATGAACAAACCAACATTGTTATAAACCCTATCCATATTTTCCCTATTACATTTTGGTGAACCCGCGATAGACAAATCTTTCTTTTTGGTGTTAGATTTGCATCTTGTGTTAGATCTTACATGCATTTAAAAGTAGATTTCTTTTATGATCTTGCATTTATATTTCAAAAATTAAAAATCACAACATTTCTTTAAAAAATAAAAAAAAACATTTACATTTTTCATGCTTATAGATTTCATTTGAATGCATTTGGATCTTTTTTCTATGCATTTCTTTATTCGTTATAATGTTGCACAAGTTGTTTCAAGTGTTTTCCAAATATCCTTCTATAAATTTTGGGATTAAACAACATCCTCATCATACTTTACCATTGCATGGTGTTACACCTAGAAAGACTTTATTTAGTCTGTGTGATGTTCCTTTTTCCTCTCTTGTATTACCTTGTAAGGATATATTAGAGCAAGAAGATGACTTTAATCTTTCTCTCCATCATTTTTCTCTTTATGGAGATGATTTGGGGATTGATGTTAATTCTTCTCCTAAAATATGTCCTTTCTATGAGCCTACTTTAGAAAATAATTTACCTTCTTTTCCCGTTAGGGATCAAGATTTAGTTATTTATGGCACTCCTACAATGTGCTTTATTTATAGGGATGATAATCCTCCTATTTGGGATCAAACTTTGGATTTGGATGTTGATTACTCTCTTCCTCATGAAGCCATTATGGATGATAATAATTTTTGGGATGAACCCTTGGATAAAGACATTATTTCATCCCCTCCTCATGACGATGCTTTGATACAAGAGGGTGATTTATTGATGGATGACATATTCATACATGATGGTGACTCTTTTTCTAAAACACACTCCCCTTATGCAGACATTTTAGAGAAAGAAGAAGACATTATAGATGCTTTACCTCCATTTGGGATTCCTTCTAGTGATGAGGCATTACCGGAGAATGATATGAATTCCCTTATTGCTCTCTCTATTAGTTATGATCTTATGGAGAATCAAGATCCTACCTCATCTCCTCCTAGGATGTATTCTTTGCTTCCTTCTTGTGAACATGTTTGTAGTGTTGAGACAACTAACATGGTTTATCCAAAACCTTTGTTTACTATTAAAGGTTGTCCTCGCATTACTATCAAAGGTAAATCTTTGGAGTCTTTAGAGTCTATCAATGATCAAGATTTGATAGCTCACACCTATCATACAAGGAATAACCCTCAACCTAATTTGGTGGTTCCTACTTCTTTACCACCTTCTCAACCCATTCTTCCTCTTCCACCCGGTCTTCCTAGCAAGGAGTATGATTTGATAAACCAATTGCACAATACCCTTGCCAATATTTCTTTATGGGATCTTCTTCAAACTTCACCTACCTACCATGAAGCCTTGCAAAAATCTCTAGCAACTCTTTCCACTCCACATCCTAATCAAGAGAACATTAATGCCTTCTTACAGTGCATGCATGCTACCTCGGGTCCTCATGACATTGTATTTACTCAAAAGGATTTACCTTCTAAAGAAGTTTAGAATCAAGATGATGCTCTTATGTGTTGGAATTAATGGGAAGTGTGTACTGAGAGGGGAGGGGTGAATTAGTACCTCTAAAATTTTTGTATCCTTTAATCAATTAACCTTTGTAATCAATTGTATATCCATTCAATATGATTTATACTAACTTGATGTGAGTTATATCAATTCATAACATTAACATACATGTGAACATTCATAGAAACATTCATGAAAGTAATTGACACATAACACAAGATATGTTATCGCAGAAAACTCCTGTAAGGAAGTAAAAACTGCGGTGGGGAAGACACCCACAAAATCTTCACTATCTGCAGATTGGAAGGGGCCAATTAAGGCTTATAATTTTGATCACTTCTAATGATCTACCCTATTAAGAGTATCGATGGAGACCTGTTAAATTCTACTATGTTAGGAGCTTTAGCAACACTGATGAGTGTGCACTCGGTTAAGAGATTTGTAGTTGGACTGTTAAATCCACCTTCCTTGAAAGAATTTTTACACTTTTCTCCACTTGTTAGAATGATAGAAAATTACAAATTGACCTGGTAAATGCAATCTCCTATTGCTGATACAAATCCAATTTAGTTTACATGAAAAATATTATCACCTTATTGTGATTGAATAATACCTCTAATTCTCGGTAGCGTTTGTTCTTGGTTTTGATAACCAGATTCACCTTTTGTTGTTCTTATTCTTGAAACTCTCAATCTGATCCATAGATGTGCTCGTATGCTTCATTCATGTTCTTATCTATCTTCACATCCTTAATAATGAATGATTTCATCATATATTTATAAGATGGATTGACATCATCAAGTTTCAAGAAAAACAATGTTAACTCTAAGATAAGGTTTACAACTTGTACCTTGATCCCCTAGTCTATGTGTTTTAAATCAGTTAGACTGATTAAAGAACTTACATTCATGTTTCTTGTCCCTAAAGAAATGGATTTAAAAAAAAAATCAATATCCTATAAATACAATAAGCTTTCTTTATCTGACGTGGAAGTTAGATCCACTTTTTGCGGGCTGCAACTGACTTTCGGTTATGCTTGACTATCCTTCAATTTTGTTTTGTCGGTTTCACTTTAACTTTCTCGTTGGTCTGCACTGTATCCTGCACATCGGGTTCCTTTATCGGTTCCTCTTTATCTTTCTGCTCGGTGTACACACAAAGTTGTGTCGTCGGTTCACTTTGCACTTAGCCATTTTGGTGATCTTCTTTATATTTGATTTTCAGTTTTCTCTTTGTTTTGTCTTTCGGTGTATGCTTACCGAAAGTGTTGTTTGCATAATAATGACAAATTAATGCCATCAATCTCCCCCTTTGACATTGGTATCAAAAACTGATATGTGCACAATACTAACAAAATGTTAAGTATATACAACATATATAATCCTTAGTCATTTTAATGACCCCCCTATGTATATGTTGGTATATCTGTACATATGATATCTTTCCTTATACATATCATTTTCCATCTATATACATATTTACCATTTTCCCATCTGAATGAATGAATGAATACATATTATTTTCCCTCTTTTTTTTGTGTAGTACTCATATCATTTTCCCCCTTTTTTGATATTAAGGGCAAAGGTCATTACCTTATAATTCATCAAAAATGTGGGAGTGTGAAGACTTCATGTCTTCCATCATTTTATTTCATTGTTATTTTAGGTTCTCCAGAGCCATGTGCTTGAGTGTGATCTTTGAGTGCATGTCATAGATGCTATCTTCTACAGACATCTCGGGAGTTGCTATCAATTACCTTGCTAAACTGATATGTTGTTGAAGCAGTGTAAGGTTTGGTAGAAGTTGAACTTGGAGCTCGGTTACTTCTTCCCTAAAGTGTGTTTCTTCTTCCCACAGTTCTTGCCTTAACCTTTTGATCTCAATGATCTTCTCATAATGTAATTTAACTACATTGTCTCCATCAGTGGTCAGGCTACTATCACTGTTAGCTAGATCTACATCTAACTTTTCTATATTGTCACTATTCTCTTTAGTGAACTATTCAATTGTGCTCAGTTGTTGAATTAAGGTTATAGCTTTAGTTATAATTGGATCTAAATCAATAATGAATTCTGATAGCTTTACCTTATTTACTACCACTTCTTGGTTGATGTTCTCAATGAGCTTCTGTTGGTACTTAAGCTCTGCTCTCTCCTCAATTTCCTTCTCTACATCAATATTTTGAGTTTTTATTGCTTCGGTGAGAGTTTCTAATTGATCTAGAATAGGCTTGTTCTGATCAATATCAACATTAGGCACAATTTGGTGCAATATGTCCCGTGTTGTCTCCAGTTGCATGGAGTCTTGATGGTGTTTCTTTAGCTTCTCATGTAATGCCTTTCTTTGGCATATTTCTCTGTATTCTTGTAATGCTTCAAAATCAAGTGTAGATGGGTCACACTTTGGTATTTCAATAATTTCATCCAAGGTGACTTCCAACTTATTCTTCTTCTTTTGTGAATCACTAGGATGTAAAACCATTGCCAATTTATCGGCTTTCTTAGTTGTGCTCGATGAAGTTACTTGTTGTGCTTCTTTTTTCTGCTTGGTGTCACTTTCAGCTTGTCGGGTGTCTTTAGACACCTCCACATTCATCTTCTCATCGTCAGTAGCACCTTTGTTGGTTTTCTCAGGAGTACCATCTTTCAGTTTATCTCCTTTATTGGTGTTCTTTGCTTCATCATTCTTTGTTTCTGCATTCTTATATGTGGTGTCTGTATCTTGTTGTTGTGAATCTCCTCCAGTAACCTTATCAGTGTCAGTTACATTTTGAGTATTTTTGATGTCTTTTTGACCTTTGGTGTTGTCTTTCTTTTCTTCTTCCCTTGCATCTTTGGGAGTATCCTTTTCAGGTGACTTGTCCTTTTCTTGTAAAATATTGATAACATGTATCAATATTGGTATGTTGCTTGGAATGTTTACTTGTGCAGTATCAACTGTTATGCCCTATTCATCAGTTGTGTCCTTTGCAATAGTGACATATTCATCTTTATTAACTTCCTATGCTGGATCATCAGTAATGTCAATGACATTAGTATCCACAATGTTATCATTTGTGGTGTCTGGACATGATTCATCTGCAATATCTACATTCCTATTTCTGGTTGTATCATCTTATTCATTGTCCAACTCAACAGATGTGTCATCTTGAGTATCTTTTACTAAGATCTATTCAACATCTTTCTTGGGGCTTTCCTCCTCAGTATGTCTATTCATAATTTTACACCATTTCTTAATGCTTTCTTGTTCTACCTCTATAAGCTTCCCTTCAAGAAATTTATATGCTCTCAACTTCAGTGAGAACTCCTTTTTGTGTTTCTCCATCATTTCCTCTATTTCTACCTTCCTGGATTCAAGTGGCACGAGAGTAACAAGTACTCTTTCTCTTATTTCTTTCTCATTCTTCAATTTAAATGTCCATCTAGCATATAGTCTGTCTAATAGTTCTCTTGGTACATGATAGCCTTCAAACTGAATCGGTACATATTTAAACTTGTACATTTTTTCTATAATGGCATCTTCAACTTTGTTTTGATCCTCTAGATCTAGTTTCAGCCATATTCTAATATTTGAATATGTAATAGATCCCGAGTTTGCAATAGATTTACAAATGTCATCAATAGATTTTGGATCTTTTACCTTGACATTTTTTTCCTCTGCAGCTTCATCTTGCTCGGTGTCTTCAATATCCTCTTGGGTTTTGATGAACTTCCTTCCTCTTTTTTTTTTCCCTCTCTTCGGTGTGGCAGCTTTCTTCTTGTATGTTTTGGCCTTTCCTTTCTTTAAAGGTGGAGTAGAATCCTTTGATGTTTGGCTTCTTGTTCTAGAAGCAGCTATTGTCCTCGACTTCTTAGTTGGTGGAGGAGGTGGTGAATCTGAATTTGTGTCCTCAGAGTCATCCTTTTCCTCATTTTTATCGAAAGATAACTATTCTTCGGTTTCTTCCTCCTATTCAGTTTCCTCTTCCTACTCGGTTTCTTCCTCAGTTGCCGACAATATTTTCTTGAGGTTCGTTACCATCTTATCCTTCTTCTTGACAATTTTATTAACAACTAGGCTAGATTTTATTCTTGTCTTGGCCTCTTCATATGTTCCAAACTTGGGTTGTTTCTTTTCCAAAGGTTCATTCATCAAGGCATCAGTTGCCTTAGTTGCAAGATGAATGTTTATTTCATACTCTAATGGTTGAATCCATGTTGTCCTCAGTACAACAAGTTTAATGTAAGTATTATCTGTATCAACCATAAAACATATCTCATCTTTATATTTTTCAATGAGTTTCTTGGGGATCCTTACCCTCTTTTTCATTCGGTCTTTGAATATATTGAAGTATTCATCCATGACTGTTTCAAAATTTTCTCCTAGTGAAGCTATAAGTTCACTGATCTGCATGGTGACCAGTTTGGTGCTGTCCCATTTCACATCTCCTACCGATGGGAATGTTTCTTGAAAGTAGAAGAAAATACACATTATGAGTGAGCCAAACTTACATGTGTTTGACTTCGCATTCCTCATAGTCTTTAAGTTTTCTTTCAACTGATTTAGTAGAAGTTTTGATAAGTCCAATTGTGTTCCCTTCTTTAGAATTTTGTAGGCTATGTCTACTACACCTGATGCAATGTTGTTAAATCTATTGGCTTGGAAGAATTTGTATCCTATAATGCATGCACCGAATTTGATCTCATCATCGGTTATGGTGGTAACTTTCAGTCCTCTGCCACCCCATTTGGCTCCTTTCATCTTCTTAGTCTCGGCCTTGGGTGGATGCTTGAGTGATTTAACCTTTTCAGTTATAGGGTAATCGGTGATAGCATGGATGATATCTTGGGTTATCACCTTTGGTTCATCAAGCCATATCTTGTGGTTATGCATTTGGCTTAGCACTAACCGAATCCACTCAGTTTTGAAACCTTTTGGGAACATTAGGGCATTGGTGAGCCCTTTTAATTCTATATTCTTGTGTTCATCTTTTAGTGTTCCATCTTTGTTGCATAGTTTCTTATAAGCTTCTTCAACTTCTGAAGTTCCTATCTCTGCAATCTTGTAGTGTATGAAAGATCGAACATCTTCAACGAGTAAAACCCTAGCTGGTATGCGTGAGAATGCTCTAGCATTGTCGGGTTGTGAGGCAACCTTAGGATGAATCTTGTAGTTAGGTTCCTCACATTCTGAATTCTTGATGAGCTTGAACTCATCCTTCCTTGTGTTCTTAGATTTCACAGTTCTTGATGTTGAGGCCATTTTCATAATTTAGGGCTTCCTGTGAAATGCACAAAAATAGAGTTGTCGGTTATGTAAAACTTACTGTTTACTCTTGCAAAGATTTCTGAAGTGCTTTGGAGTGTTGTGTGTCGAGTTGTGGTCGCTCTGTGATTTAGTTGCTTTCTTCTCAAAACTCACATTGGTCACTCTTCTCTGGTCATCGTGAACAATGAGCTGTTTCGTTGCCCTATTTATAGTTGATGCCCTAAAATGTGTGTCATAAATGCTTACCAACTCCTTGGTGTATAAAGATGGAGTTCGTCGGTGAAGACTTTATTTTCCTTAGGTGGTAATCATAATGTTTTGGAGTATTCGTTATTCCTTTTTCCTTTACCGACAGGTTTCAATATTGCAAACCACTTTTTCACTTTGCTTGTTTACCGACGAGGCTTAGTTTACACTTAGAAACTTTTGCTTTCTTATGTTAACCGATGCTTCTCGGTAAGTGTAGGCAGTCTTAGTTTTGAGTGTATACCGATGGGTTTTGGTATGATTACCCAATAGTATAGTTATCACAGATTTTAACAAGTAATACCATGATGCATCTTTCTTATGCTAATTTGGCATTTAATCAATACATATTATGGAACTAATGTAAAGTAATGAATTGAGTAATGTAGTTCTGTAATTACTTGTTCTACTTAGGTGGGGGTGGTGATGTCACCTGATCCATTGGATGGGGTGTCACCATTTGCATTTCTTGTTCCAGCTTCATCATTATTTGAAGCTCTTCTCCACATTTTGTCTCTAGCTCTCTGGATATCTTCAATGGTGTTTCCATTGGGATATGTGCTAGTTTCTATCATTTGGTCTCTACAGTCTTTCATGAGATGACCAACTTTATGACAGTGTAAGCATGCCATTCTGGGGTTAGTCCAGCCTCTAGAATTTTTAGTCCACTATCTCATATAGTTTGCAGCAATGTGACCATATCTTCCACATGTTGTACAATTTGTCCAAGTGTTTTAATCCCATACATACTGGTTACCGACTCTCTTCGGTTGATAGGGAGTTTCTTGAACTTTTGGCTTCCATGCTTTCTTTTTCTTTTTCCAACATTCAAGAGTTGTGTGCCCATTCATTTTGCAATTAGGACAGTACTTGTCCATGTAGGTTTCCTTCTTTGGTTGTTTCATCTCAGACTTACATTCATATGCTTTATGTCCTTTCTTGTTACATTTATAACAAAATCCTATGGATGAAGATGTAGATTTAGGAATACCTTTCATTTTTCCTTTGGATACATTTGATGTAGGGCCTTTCTTTTCACAGTGATTGCATGTAAGCTTTCTTGGTCTTGGATTTTTATAGACATTTTTTGGATCAATTTGATTTGATGATTCTCCATTCTCGGTAAAGCCTAGACCATTTTTGGTGTTGACTCTTTGTTTTCCTTCAAGAAAATCATCCATTCTTTTATTGCTTTCTTCAGCTTTCTTGATAATCTCATTATGTTGCTGCTGAATTCTTATTTCATGTTTCAACTTTTCATTCTCATCCCTTAGCTCACTGATAGCTTCTATTCTTTCAATGAGTTCAACATTCATTTTTTTTGCCTCTTGACTCATAAGAATAATTTGATTTGTAACTTCATGGTGATGCTCAGTAAGTCTTTGTATTTTAGACTCTTTTTCTTTTAGCTTTTCTGTGATCTTTCTTCTATCATCAATAGCTAGTGTTATTTGTTTCTCAGCTTGTCTAGCATTGTTCATGACATCAATCATCCTTACCATCTATGTCCCTTGAATGATTTGAAGATATTTAACTTGTCTAGCTAGATGTATATTGATTTCAATTAGGCTTGTGATACTTTCTTCTGATGCATCTAATGCTTTTCTTGTAGTTGATCTCAATGATTCAAAGAAATCTGGTATCTCTTCCTCATGATAAGCTATCTCATATTGATTCTAGCTTCTTTATATTGTTCATAGAACATCTAAATTTCAAGCTTCTTATTTTCAATATTCTTATCAAGTCTGTACTTCTCCAATGTCTGATCTTTTCTATTAAGCCTTTAAGCTTTCCAAGAAGACACTTAGCTCTGGTATGAATTATTGGAATTAATGGGAAGTGTGTATTGAGAGGGGAGGGGTGAATCAGTACCTCTAAACCTTTTGTATCCTTTAATCAATTAACCTTTGTAATCAATTGTATATCCATTTAATATGATTTATACTATCTTGATGTGAGTTATATCAATTCATAACATTAACATACATGTGAACATTCATGAAAGTAATTGAAACATAACACAAGATATGTTATCGCAGAAAACTCCTGTAAGGAAGTAAAAACTGCGATGGGAATGACACCCACAAAATCTTCACTATTTGCAGATTGGAAGAGGCCAGTTAAGGCTTACAATTTTGATCACTTCTGATGATCTACCCTGTTAAGAGTATCGGTGGAGACCTATTAAATTATACTATGTTAGGAGCTTTAGCAACACTATTGAGTGTGCACTTGGTTAAGAGATTTGTAGTTGGACTACTAAATCCACCTTCCTTGAAAGGAGTTTTACACTTTTCTCCACTTGTTAGAATGATAGAAAATTACAAATTGACCTGGTAAATGCAATCTCCTATTGTTGATATAGATCTAATTTAGTTTACATGAAAAATATTATCACCTAATTGTGATTGAATAATACCCCTGATTCTCGGTAGCCTTTGTTCTTGGTTCTAATAACCAAAATCACCTTTTGTTGTTCTTGTTCTTGAAACTCTCAATCTGATCCATAGATGTGCTCATATGCTTCATTCACGTTCTCCTCTCTCTTCACATCCTTAATAATGAATGATTTCATCATCTATTTATAAGATGGATTGACATCATCAAGTTTTGAGAAAAAAACAATGTTAACTCTAAGATAAGGTTTACAACTTGTACCTTGATCTCCTAGTCTATGTGTTTTAAATTAGTTAGACTGATTAAAGAACTTACATTCATGTTTCTTGTCCCTAAAGAAATGGATTTAAAAAAAAATCAATATCCTATAAATAGAATAAGATCTCTTTATCTGACGTGGAAGTCAAATCCACTTTTTGCAGGCTGCAACTGATCGACTTTCAGTTATGCTTGACTGTCCTTCAGTTTTGTTTTGTCGATTGCACTTTAACTGCCTCATCGGTCTACACTGTATCCTATACATCAAGTTCCTCTTTATATTTGTTATTGGTGTACACACAAAGTTTTTTCATCGGTTCACTTTGCACTTAGCCATTTTTGTGATCTTCTTTATATCAAATTTTCAGTTTTCTCTTTGTTCTATCTTTCGGTGTATGCTTACCGAAAGTGTTGTTTGCATACTAATGAAAAATTAATGTCATCATTATGGTTGTTGTTACTATCAATAAGAGTATCATTTGTAGGACCTTGATTGATAATGGATCTGGGCTTAATATTTATAGCATGGACATGCTCAAAGTGATTAAAGCTGATCTTTCAACTATTCAACCTGACAATGCTCCTATACTTGGTGAACCGCCTGATAATAGGTGTGTAATAATCATGCTCAAGGCCTTTCTTAGGAATGGTTCATTCAATCTAAGGACTACTTTTCCCATTATGAGGTGCATTTAACTTGTCAACCCAGGGACGTATACTTGAAATGGTCGGCACGATATGTGCACTAGGTTCCTTAAGGAGTCATCCTGCTTATGCTGCAGGAAGGTAAAAATGCATAAAAGAAACCTACACTAGTGCTGCAGGAAAAGAATAAATTTATCTTCTTATTGGAATGAATTCTATAAATTGCAACTCTACTGAAACCTATGATTTCAACCTAAAACATCCATTATAACTATTCTTGCAGATGCTGCAGGAACACTCACAAGTTACGACGCTACAGGAAGAAATTGTAACTTCTATCTGAAATACTAGAAATACTGGAAATGCTGGAAATGAAATCTATTCTATTCTAACCTATTCCACCTCCCAAGTGGGCCCCCTTGGTTGGTTTCTACTAAAATATTAACACAAAATGTAAACCAAGAACTATTTCATTGCATTTAAAAAACTCATTACATAGAAACAATACATGAAACTTGAAATAGATTGCTGTATAACAATTTTCTTCCAAAAAATTCTGTCTCTATTTTTTTCTAGCTAACCTCAAACTATCAGTCCAATCCCTATATATAGAGGATCAAACACTTATTAAAAAATAGAAAAGAAACTATCTTGCTGAAAACATGCCGGAGAAGGAAATGCAACAGCCCGCGGTGTGGGTAATAAAGCTCGAGTGACCAGTTCAACATAGTAAAGTGCAGAGGGAATATAGGCACACTACATCCCCGCGTCCTAGAATAATGACTCCATTGTAGCAGCCATGTTTCCTGGTGCTGTAATGATCACTCTGCCGTATCTGGTCCTCAACAGTCCTCCTTGAATGCTGTCGACCACTCTCCAGCCGCTTTCTCTCCTGTCAAGTTAGTTATGATGTGGAAATATTCATGCAACAAGCATAATCAAATTAAATATCTAGATATTAGAACATAGATTCTGATGGTTTTATGAAATACTACACTATATGTATAATATTAGCAAAATATGTCACAAACATCTACCCATGGTTTTATCAGTTCTATCTGGACTTTATCACAAGTTTTGACTGGCTAGGCTCTCAAATGTTTTGACAAAAACTAGAACAGAGTATTAAAATTATACAAAACAAAGGCAATAATTTGGCCTTATCATTTGCCCCTTGGTTAATCAAATGCTTGTCCTCAAGCATTGCACCTTCTGGCAATTGACCTATAGTCACCAACTTCAGTTCTTCCTTGCCTCTAGCTCTTAAAGGAGTAGTAGAATCCTCTTGTTCTTTCCCAAACTTCCCTTCTGTGATCTTCCTACATCCTGTCAAGTCTGGTAGCATTGATATCATACAAGGGCCAAAGGAGCATGGGCGGCTGCATTGTGAGTGGACAACAGAGCTCCTTCCTGATTTGCCTACCCAACACTATGTACTTTGGTGCCTGTGTATAGCTACTTCAAGGTTAATGGGGCTATGTGGTTCTGATCTTTTAAATACCTCTGATAATCTGCCCCATCTACTTCTGGCAATGGTTAAGGCTCTTTGGAAGACAAAATAGTACATGCTATCATATTCTGCATACACATCTGCTCCGAGTTTAAATTTTTTATCTCTAATTTCCTTTTTAACATTTCCATATGTCAGTATGAACCAATCCCTTAGGAATACTTCTGGTTGACTGCTTTCTACTCTTAATGGTAGGGGTTCTGTTTTCTCAAGATCTTTGTCATTCCCGAATTGCCTATCATAGTTAGCCTCATTGTGCATCCATGACATCAGGGCCCTTAGGTGTATATTCCCTATGTAAGGTAGGGGATTCCATTCAGTCTCTGTAGGGATGATGAAATTATGCACATACAACTCACAGAGTAAGTTTTGTTGCCAAGATGGAAGTGTCTAGTATAAACCATAGAATTCCTGGGCTGATTTAAACTCTGCATTTATATCCTTGAGGGTCATCATCAACTGAAATAGAAGGAATTGTTCTTTGAGACAGATAGTATAGACCCTAGGTGGAGGTCTACAA
>MU226990.1:1671419-1695846 GCA_018584345.1 Thuja plicata
GGGGATTCTTCTGCATTGTGTACAAAAAATGTGAAACATAGTCCTCCAATGTTTCATCTTCCTTTTGAGACATCCTAAAGATATCATCTCCTTTTGGGTCACTACCTTTGCAATAATCTTTATATTTTTGTAGAAACAACATCTGCATCTCATCCTAGGTACCTGCTGCATTGGCTCCTAAGCCCATGAACCATCATAAGGCTGAATCTTTCAGTGTTGCTGGAAACAACTTGAGCTTATGGGCATTGGTATTATAATCGAAGCTTCAATAGAGTATGTCAAACTCAAACAAGAAAGTGTTAGGATCCTCAGTTATAAGACCATAAAACTTTGGAAGAGAAGCTGTGGGTATATTCTTGAGATTAGCATTGTTTATAAGGCTTGGGAGAGGAAATGGGAAAGTAGGATGTGCCATTACTAGAGGTATTTGATTATGTGGTCGCTGCTAGAAAGGATCATTAGCTACTGGATTGTTAACGTTAGGTGGATTTGGTCCAGAATTATCTAGAAAGTTGGCCAAGATTTTTGCAAAAGGTTGCAAGCCACTTACATAAAATGTTTCTTCTCTGGAGGAAGATGCTGCAGGAAAGTCAGGGCTTGTGTTTTCAAAGGGTAACTCAACTTCTTCAACTTTCTCATTCAAATTAGCAGACTCTACTGGGAGAAATATGCCATATTCATCTCGTCGCCTTTCTCTTCGATGCATGCAATTGAATTCTTCACGCTTGTGAAGCAATTTTTAGAGATACAAATCTAAAAACTAATCTAGGAATGAAAAATGACTCAAAAATGTTCCTAGCTTGACACCATCCTCGGCAGCGGCACCAAAAATGAACCGCCTCACAATAGGTGTGTAATAATCATGCTCATGGCCTTTCTTAGGAATGATTCATTCAATCTAAGGAATAATTTTCCCGTTATGAGGTGCATTTAACTTGTCAACCCAGGGATGTATACTTGAAATGGTCGACATGATATGTGCACTAGGTTCCTTAAGGATTCATTCTGCTTATGCTGCAGGAAGGTAAAAATGCATAAAAGAAACCTACACTAGTGTTGCAGGAAAAGAATACATTTATCTTCTTACTAGAATGAATGCTATAAATTACAACTCTAATGAAACCTATGATTTCAACCTAAAAAATCCATTATAACTATTCTTGCAGATGCTGCAGGAACACTCACAAGTTACGATGCTGCAGGAAGAAATTGTAACTTCTATCTGAAATACTAGAAATGCTAGAAATGCTAGAAATGAAATCTATTCTAGTCTAACCTATTCCACCTCCCAAGTGGGCCCCCTTGGTCAGTTTCTACTAAACTATTAACACATAACATAAACCAAGAACTATTTCATTGCATTTCAAAAACTCATTACATAGAAACAATACATGGAACTTGAAATAGATTGCTGTATAACAATTTTCTTCCAAAAACTTCTGTCTCTATTTTTTTCTAGCTAACCTCAAACTATCGGTCCAATCCCTATATATAGAGGATCAAACACTTATTACAAAAATAGAAAAGAAACTATCTTGCTAAAAACATGCTGGAGAAGGAAATGCAACAGCCCGCGGTGTGGGTAATAAATCTCGGGCGACCAGTTCAACATAGTAAAGTGCAAAGGGAATATAGGCACACTACATCCCTGCATCCTAGAATAATGGCTCCATTGCAGTAGCCATGTTTCCTGGTGCTATAATGATCACTCCACCGTAGCTGGTCCTCAATAGTCCTCCTTGAATTCTGTCGACCACTCTCCAGCCGCTTTCTCTCCTGTCAAGTTAGTTATGATGCGGAAATATTCATGTAACAAGCTTAATCAAATTAAATATCCAGATATTAGAACATAGATTCTGATGGTTTTATGAAATACTGCACTATATGTATAAAATTAGCAAAATATGTCACAAACATCTACCCATGGTTTATCAGTTTTATCTGGACTTTATCACAAGTTTTGACTGGCTAGGCTCTCAAATGTTTTGACAAAAACTAGAACAGAGTATTAAAATTATAAAAAACAAAGGCAATAATTTGGCCTTATCACGTGGCCTTGATAACATTGATAAGAACACTTTGGGCATCATTACCTTACCTATCAAAGTAGGTTTGGTCATCCTCAATACTCCTTTTCATGTTATGCCTGGACCTTTTCATTATAACCTCCTTTTGGGTAGACCTTGGTTGCATAAGATGCATGATGTTCCTTCCACCCTTCACCGTAAAGTCAAGTTTAATCACAACAACATGGTGTATACACTTCATGCGGATGATGCGCCAAATCCTTGTTTGAATATTCAAACCCACAACAGTCCTATTTCTAATAGTAATTATTCTTCCTCTAATGCTCTTCCTAGTGATGATTGGGGAACCTTCGATTTTAATCCTACCTTTATTAGAGAGTATACAGTTTCTAATCTTCATTTTATGAAGCAGCAAAGAGAGTTTGAATAACGAGATTTTGCTTCTACTTCTAATGCCCTTCGTAATAACTTTGTCATTACTTCTACCCACTATGAATCTGTCAAACACACTAATGATGACATACTAACTACTGAAGTTCCATTGACTCCTTCTACTTGTTATGGTCATGGTTATCATTTACTAGTTAAACAAGGATTCCATGGTCAAGGATGTGATAAGCATAAACATGGAATTCAAATGCCCTTACAAAATGGGGGGCATGAGCACTCTTATGGATTGGGATTTAATCCTAAACAACACATCAATGTTACCAACATCTCAAATAACACTTCAAAACATGATGTCCCTATGAAGGAATTCGACCAAGAATTTATTTTGCCTAAACTCCTTCATGCTAAGGTGATTACTAGACCTAAACACAAAAATAAACGTAGTCCACACTTGAAGACTCTTCCTTTTTGTTTGTATCATAGATTTCATGATCACTCTAGTAATGAATGTCAAGCTTTGCATTATAAGATTAGGCAACTCATTGATAGTAAAGTTATTTATATATCATATGGCAATGAGTTATATTTCAATCCTCTTTTCTCTAAATAACATTTATATTCCTATTATGGAACTCTACATTATGTAAGCAATGTTAGCTTAATCCTTGGGGGCTCATTGTCTTGCATAGTGTTGTGAGCGATATAATAGGTCCCCTTTCATCCTTGTTCCTATGCTTGGGGGGCAAGGATTCCATCTCCTTCTTTTCTATCTTTTCAGGATCCACTTTTCCCTTGGTTAAGCAATATCTATCTATTATGTGATATCCACTCATAAATGAAAATTTTGGTTTACATTGAGGATCTATGTCCTTGATTATAACCTATTTCATTGTTTGATATTGGGTTTCCATAGTTGATAAATCTCTCACCTTGGAAACTGAATAGTGTGCTATCCCTCACAAGGGTTACTTTTTCACTTCTTGCATGATATCTCTTTGCATTCGTCCCTTCCATGGCATTATAGGAGCTGTGACCTTCTTGGCTTGGACTGGGTGTTGTCTATGGATATTGTCTTGATGTTGAAGAAGGCTTTATCCTTGTTCTTTTATTTCCTTAATATGTCAAAATAGTATGTATTTTTCCATCTTACGGAGGGGGGCATATATACGGCCTCCCTCATTTTATATTTTACATTTTTGTTCTAACCTTTTGTTTTGCAACATGCTAAATCCTTTGAAGGTAACGCACATACGTTGCTAAATCCTGAAGAGATACACATTCAATTATAATTCAATATGCTAAATCCTTGGAAGGTAACACACATAAGTTTCTAAATCCTGAAGAGATACACATTTTACAAATCTATTCCATGGTGATATAAGGATATGGATCCATGGGTACTTCATAAAATTTGTCAGAAGACACACTACATACATACACAAAGCTGCTAGAAGGCTCACAACTTTATGGGGTGACTATCAAGTGCTTGCTTAGTGGGCCATCCTATCCTTTTTGTGGTTCACAGTGAGATACACACATCATACTGGGTGAGCTAACCTCTCTCTCTCTCTCTCTCTCTCTCTCTCCTTGACTGGTGATATCTCTCTTATCATGATCTTAGGGTTGATAAAGACATAAGTCTCTGGAGGATTGAGGATTCCTTTGTCCCTTTTTATTTCAATAGGATTATATTTTCTTCATGATCTCCTTTACCAAGAGTTTGCATCGAGTCCATACTCTTGCTAAAGTGGGGGCTAAATGTATAGTAAAAAAATGGAAGCACTTCCATTGTGGACTGGTTTAGCCTTCCAAGTAAGTGGTTTGGGGTCATGTCAAGTGCCTTGAATGGGTCTTTGACTTGAATCTATCTTTTACCCCTTTTCTACCTCATTTCCCACTTCCTTCAGCCTGTTTCTGGCATCCTAAACTACAAAAATAATTTTTTTGACCTTAGGGTCAAAATTGACCTTTCTAGGTCAAGGTCAACCTTGACCTTGACCTAGGTTAGTATCGACCTTGATTCTAACCCAAGGTCCAGATTTCAATTTTCCAAGGTTTCCAGATGTCGGGCTTCAAAAAAGTTCATTTCCCACTTCCGGGTCGGTTGTTTTGGGTTCCAAAATGATGACTCTTAAATTATATTTAATATAGGTCCTCTTCTAGGGATATAGGTCTAATTGGAATTTAATTCTCCTATGTAGGTCTCTCTAGAAGATTGTGCCCTAGATTTGTATATAAGGAAGCTTTCTCCTCTCATTTTCTCTAACCATCTAAGACTTGAAAAAGTGAAATCTAAGTGTGAAGGACAAGCTAAGAAGAAAGATTTGAAGCAAGATAAATATCTACTCTCAAGCATCCATCTAGTCTCAAGCATCCAAGCATTCAAGAACTTTCAAGCACTCAATTTATCAAGGATATCCATTGGTAGCCATTGAAGGATTCAAGCTCTATGGAGCCCTCTTGTTGAAGATTTCTCCATCCACATCCATGCACACTTCTTCCTATTCCAAGATCCATTCAAGATTGGTGTTGAAGATCTACAAGCAATTGATTTGAGACATCCTACATCTTACATTCTATATTCTACATTCATTTGGTGCATACATTATTAGTAATAATTGAGAGGGGGGGGGGGGGGGAATCAGTGNTACATTATTAGTAATAATTGAGAGGGGGGGGGGGGGTGAATCAGTGGCCTCAAAAATTAATCCTTAAATCAACCCTTAAATCTTATGACCACAAATTATGCCTCTAGTTATCTTCTTTCCTACAAGATGAATGCCTTGAAAATTTTTTAATCAATTTTCTACTTGTTGGATTTCTTTTTTAATCTCTCTTCTGTATGATTACCTATAAGCAAATAACCATTTACTGAAACATAGTAAATATGTAGAGTATATGGATCAATCCAGAAATGCATATGTGAAATGTAAAAATAGTAAAGTAACAAACCATAAACACATAACACAAGGATTTTAACGTGGAAACCCTGTTAAGGGAAAAACCACTAGGACCGGTACTCCAAATTTTCTCTCTTCTGAAGTGAGCTCTATTAGGAGCCAACCCTATTAAAGGTTACAAACACACTGTTAGGTGTGACCTTGTTAGAGGATTTAGAAATAGTTTGTCAACTAGTATTTGACATCTAATGCTACCATCCTTGATCAAACTCTCTTGGCCTATCAATAGGTATCGGGCATATCTAATGCTACTTTTGTGATCAAAATTTTTGATACTCCTTTGGATGTATCTCAATTGAAAAAGAATTTTAAGTCCTGCTTGGTTAAGAGGATTATATGATTTAATGGTTAAAATGAAACACTAATGATTTGTTCATACATACAACTCAATTCTAGATTTTCAGATCTCTTGTAGGTCCATTACTTCACTGATTAATATAATCAAATATATACCTTTTCTCCACACTTGTTCTGATCATCCCATACCTCCTCTTCTATTTTTTGAAAGCACACTTGTTTTAACATCACTAAGTAAATAAATCTCATCACCTATGACCTGTATCCCTGAGGTGCCCCTGATGGACTTTGCAAATTTTACTTTTATCCTTTCATTCTCAACATTTAGTGTGACAATCCGAGTCTTCAACTTTGTTAATTCTTAACAAGAAGTTCCCTCAATGGAAATTCCAGATTTGGTTTGCATATTCTCTTCCAACACTTTATTCCTAGATTCCAATGCTGAAATTTTCTCTTGTTCTCTCACTGCAACCACATGTGATATTTGTGCAACATCTCCCACAAGACCGAATGCTTGTGCACCTATAAAATCATAAGAATTCTTAAGAAGTAATTGTCAGTACAATTTATCTTGGTAAGAAACCATAGAAGGATTATTTACTGTAGGATATAGAGACCAAATGTAAAGTACATCTAACTTTTCATCAAATGTAGATCCATAAAGAAAAATATGTTCCTGTTCTAGAGTCAAATTTGAAAGATCAATATTTTGCCTTCTCATAAGGCTATCAAATGGAATGGAAGATCATATATCCCACACTTCTAAAAGGACAACTCCACTATATTCAATCACCTATCTTCCTTTTTTAGGGTTCATGATAGTAAATTGTTCCTCAACCTTGTGATTAACCTCATGATCCTTCACCTTTTCTTTTTCTTCTTTAGTCTAATTTGCAAAGTTGACACCCATTTTATGTACTGAATTCTTGGCCTCTTGTTTGAGTATAAATTGCTTAATCTCCTTTCTTATAAATTCATCACCCCCAATAAATTCCTTAAAAGTCTCCAATCTTATGTCATCTGTAAAACCCCCTCCTAAGTTGAAGACTGCACAAGTTCTTTTTGTTGAGGGATCCTCAATCTACATTGTCTTTTGAATGTCAAATTCATTGGGAGGAAATGGTGGTTGGGTTGGGATGTTAAATCCCTTATAAGAAGTATATGGAAGAGGTTGGCCTGGGATGAATGTTTGAAAGGGAATAATAGCTAAAGGATTATCTCAAGCACTAGAGGGTTGTGAGACAAATGATGAATGACCTTTCATAGGTGCTTTAGAGGATGAAGCAATGCAACTTCTTGGTGGAGGTGATGGAACTTATGGAGATGGTTGTAGGGTATCATGGGTGTGATATGGAGAAGAGGTTGGTCTCTCAAGGTCTAGTGGGGAGGAATGAGATGTACTTAGAGGGGGTGAGGTTTCTCCAATAGGAGATCCAATTGAAGATGATGAAGATTCATAATAAATCTCAACAGGGACAGGTTTGGGCTCATGAGTCTTGGTGGTTGCAACAAAAGGGAGAGGCATCCTATCAACATATTTATAGTAAGTAGAAATAATTTTCACCCTTAATTATATAATAAATTTCATTTTATGATCAGGAGAGTAATTACCTTCTTTCTACTTCGAGTGCTTTTGATACTGAATTGTATACCACCTTTCTCTCATCTTTGAAACATCTTCATAGTTAGTTGCAGTTTTGATCCAATCTTCTAATTGATCTTCTTGATGTGGGGAGTGTTGGAGGATTGTTGAACATGTCAGAGTTTGGTACTTGGGTGTGATGACATTAATGTTTTTTCATTTATGTTAACATACTAATTTTAGTTTTAGACTGTGTGTTCAGTATGTTCAATGAAGAGGATTTTAGTTGTTTAGGTTTTATGTTGAAGATCTTGAGTTGCAATCATGAGGTATTGTTCAAAGGTGTGTGTAGGTGATCTATAAAGGTTCACAGAAGTTTGAATGACATTTTGAGTGAGGTATGATCAATTTTATGGTTGCTTCTATTACAATATTATTGTGTACAATGGATGAGTATTTAATTTGGTATATCTTCGATTTGATGCTTTAGAGGTTGTGAAGCTGGTGGCTACATGGTGCCTTATCATTGTGTTTGTGGCTAGTATTTTTCATGATTGAGGTGATTAGATTTTCTATTTTGGTAGTTTGTTGGCATTTCTTCATTTAGGTCCTAGCCAACTTCATGATGGAGTAACGCGTTGTGATTCTTGATGCTACTTTAGAAATACACATTAGTGTTTGTGCTTGAAGATTTAAGTCATCTCTAAGTCTTAGCAAACTTGATTTGGATCGATTTCAAGATTGAGCATAATGTTTATATATTTTATTGTAATAGGTCTTAGCCAACCTAGTGGTTGATTATTCTTTATAATCAGTATAAATGAGAGATCATTTTGTAATAGTGAGTTAGAGAGAGAGAGAGATGTGAAAATGTAAGGAGAATTGCTAATATTTATATTTTGCATTTAAGATAGAGTTTTTATTTCATTAAAACTGTATTGGCATTGGAGATGTTATTTTTTAGTTTAGTTGTAATAGACTGTATGTCCACCCTATTGTAATTGGAGATATTTTCTTTGGTTAAACTAATTGTTACCTTTTCTCTGTTATTAATCAAGACACACAAAAATTTAGATGGTATTAAATGATAACATACAAAATGTGGGAAGATCTTAATCCATTGCATACCCATAAAAAATTGAAACACAACTAATCATCCCAAGTTAAGGCTCACACATATGTGCTTTCCTTGATGTTTATGATATTCCTTTGTGTAATATTATCAGGCACAAAATTTATTGCCTCCTACACTGTGGTGTAATTTACAGCTCCAAATTGATCCACAACAATTTGAATAATTGTGATATTATGTAGACACCTAAAAATGGTTCAATTCTTGTACCCCCCCTTAACATGTCTTCTATATTGTGTGTTTGATCTTTATCATTCACTAATATTGTGTCATTCTTCCATCTCATCAATTACTAACATTTCTCTCATTTTGGCCAAATTGATCATCTTCCTAAATCAATCCAAGATCATTCCAAACTCATATCAATGTAATATCTATCTCTTTTAATCAATCCTCTGGCATTGCCAAAGTTCATCGATGCCTTATTATCATTTAATTCCTCCAATAGCATTGTCAAAGTTCATCGATGCTATTTCATAATCAATCATCGTTTCAAGAGCATTGTCAAAGTTTATCGATGCCTTGTTGTCATTTTCACATTTCAGGAGCATTGTCCAAGTTCATCGATGTCTCCTTATCTTTATTTATCCCTTGGCATCATCCAAGTTCATTGATGCCATTATATCATTTTCAATCATTATTGTGAGTGCATTGTCAAAGTTCATCGATTCCTCGTGATTTCCTAAACTATTCTAGAATCATCAGAATTGATCCTAATCCTTATTAATATCATCAAAATGCATTCAATTGCACATTAATGCCTTAGATTTGGCCAATAACCCTCTAATCTATCCTCTTGGGATGAATAACCTATAGGTTATCCCTATGTCCTAATTGAATAAATAAATTGACTTTATTTATTCCATTTTTCCTAAGTCTTCACAATTAATTAATTAATTGGCTAATTCCAATTTATGGGATTTTATAATTTCATAAATGCTAATTTTGATTTGTGAGGAATATTGATTTATTAATTGATTAAATCTTCCTAATCTCACCTAATTTATCATATCCCTTAATTGTGGTTCACATCCCTATTAAGGTGCTTCATGATATCTCCCATATATCTTAAATATTTCTTCATTTGATTTCCGCCTAATTGTGCTTCCAAAATCCTACCTTCTTTTCCCTCCATTGTGCATTGAATTTATGCATTCTAATCCACCTAATTGCCTCTCATTTTCTATAAATTGAGATGAATTCTTCTCATTCAAAGTTAGAACCACTATCTCCTAGTATTCTCGCTTTCAATTTGGGATTTTCAATATTTGTGCAATTTTGTCATTGACAAAAGAGAAACATATAATCCATCTCATGGAGAAGAAAGGAGGACATGGGAGCTACATTTGAAGGGAGTTCTTGTGTTTTTCTTGCATTACATTTGTGAATTCCTATTTCAATGGATCTAATGTTAGATTAGATAGGTTAGCATATTGTCTTTAGGGTTTTGTGGTTTCCTTGATATGCTATTCATGCCTTTTTTTGGTCTTACATTTGGTGAACCTGACGTGAACACGCTAAAAATCTGATAAATTTGTTTACATGCAGGTTTTCTTTGTTGTTGCATGCAAGTTTTCAATGATTTGATCATATCTCCTAAACGACTTAGAATATATTTATGAAATTTTTATTGCAAGTTGGGGATGGTATCAGGAGCCTACAGTCCAAAAATCAGATTTTTTTGATTACTTTTGTGGGATTTATTTTATTTTTATGATTTTTAAAAACAAATGTAATTTTGGGCGCAACTTAGCAAATTTCTCTAAAAAAGTTACATTTATGAAAATATCTTTAAAATCTAAATGGATTTTATTCTCTAATTTTTTAATTTTCATGACAAATAATGGCCAAAATAAATACATCTTTGAAAACTGGTTTGTTGGTTGTATTTCCAGTTTTTGAGTCTGCCTTGTAAAATTTTGAAGTTTCCTGTCATGCCTATGCTTGAAAGGTTTAAAATCATGTTTTCAATTGCTTATATACCTCTGCAAATATTGTGTTAGCTCAAAACTTAGTTGAAAATTCCAAAAACCCTAAGCCCCTAAGGTTATTGCTATTCGAAATGCAAAAAAGCCCTAATTTCTCAGCCGAGTTTCTATTTTCATGTTACCTTTTTCATAACTTATGTCTGAGATATTAACATGTGCTTATATTATTTTTCGCTCAGTCTTGTGAAGAAAAATGAATATTCCATTTAATTTGGAGACTTGGAGAAATGCATTGGTCACGTTGTCTCTTAACAATAAGAATATGCTTTAAAAGATCAAGAGACTTGGTGTTGACTGTTCATCTCAAGTTTTGATCTAATGGTGGTCTGGTTATCTCATGATAAACCCTATAGTTTCAAAGTCATCTAGCGACATGGAGATATAATAGTCACTGAGTCTCTGGATAAAACTAAGTTAAAAGATAGTTTGTATAGAAGTGTTGTCACCTAGTCGCAGAAGAAACCATGAGTTATGTTGATAATCAGGAGACTTGGCGACAACCACAGGATGAAAGCCAGATCTGATGGTAGTTGCATGGTCATGGTAAGAAGTTGAAAAGTCAAACATTATCTGGCGATCAGGAGACAAAAGGAAAGGTATGACACGTGTTCATTAGTCGCTAAGTCTTGAGAAAGATTAGGGTTTGAGATGAAGATCAAGAGACTTGGAGACAACCATCAGATGTAGAGGAAAAGAAAATCAATGACAGTAGTGTTGTCTCTGGATGGAAATCATAAAATTGAAATATTCAAGCGATAAAGAGACTAAAGGTGTTAGTCGCAAGGTCTCTAGATAAACCATGAGTTAGAGATTTGGTTCAGCGACATGGAGATATAACAGTCGCCAAGTATCCGGATGTGACCTGAGGTTAAAGAATAGTTAAGAGAAGGCTTAGTCACGATGTCTCCATAAGAGGATGAGTTAAGTAAAAAGATCAAGCAACATGGAGACAACCAATGATCTAAAGTTTGATCCAACGATAGTCGCTAAGTCTTAGTAACAAACCATAGTCAGAATGAATATCAAGCGACAAGGAGATTACACAGTCGTTAGGTCGATAGAAGTAAAAACAGAGTTAAAAGGTGACTTTTATTCAATGCCATGGTGGACAGTTGCTGACCAATAAGATTTTAAATATTTTGAAAGATGGAAAAGTAGCTGAAATATGATTAATGACAGCCAATCAGATTTGAGTTTGATCCCTTTTTGAATTTTATAAGGTTTTTATAAGCAAAAGCACTCATTGAAAATTGATTACATGTCAGTTTGAATTGCCATGGCTAGAACCAGAATTGATGTCACAGTGCGTAAACTAATGGTAGAAGTGACTGAATTGTAAGTTTACTAGTTGCGAGGAGATGACTACATTGATTTCTTAGTTATAAGTAAGCTATCCATTTTCATTTCATTCTTACCCAGCTTCTAAGTTGTCAGAATTAAGAATATTAAAGAGTTTAGCATTTTTTGAGAAGAAGTAAAGCTCTCCAGTAGTGCGTATTGATAAAGGTGATTTCCTAGTCCAAATTCAAAAAGAATTATGATTGGCAGTATTTTTAGTGCTTAGAATTGTAGTTTATAGAGTAATTGGTAGCCTGTGGTGAGGTTTTTGAGGAGATTTGTTTCAATATCGGTAACACATATTGGAACTCAAAAAAATAATTAGGGCAGTAAGTGTGGTGTCTACCAGTGGAAGGAGTGATGATGCAGATGATGACATAAAAGGAAAATGCAACTACTTAGAAGAATTCATTTCCTTACTGCCAGGGTCAACTTAGAATAGAAAGGTAAGTGCTGATACCCTCACTGATAATTTGAGTTTTATTAGAGATGCCAAAACCCCAGGGTCCTCTGGCTATTCTTTGTTCAATTATTTTTATAATAATAGTGATTAACCCGTACCCATATCAAACCCATGGACCTGTGGATTGGCTAAGCTTATTGTCCCAGACACATTTGTAGATGTCAATTTCATCCTGAAAATGGCCAGTAGGTATGACACCATGACAAAAATAATCAAGAGGGATAACAAAAAAGCCCTAGTTACCCTAGACAAAAATTCCTTCATGAAAGCCTTCAATGTCTACCATCTCATGACCACTGAGATAATTTTGAAAAGCCTATAAAATATGTATATCAGAGAGTCTGTGTTGGAGACAAATTGATCAAAGACCATCATGTACCAAAGAAAATGAAGAACTACATAGCACCTATCCCAGGGAATACCCCATACTTCTACAAGGACGTGAACTTCTATATGAATTATATAACATATGCACTATGCAGAGTGCTAGGAAAAGATGGAGGGCCAGAGAGGATTACTTCATTTATCCTAATGATGGTGTTGGACATGCAGAACCCTCACACCATTACTAACTATTATTATATCTAATATATTATAGATCAAATGCACCAAGGGTTTGTGGATATACAGAATAAGAAAGACAACCCTAGATTCATGCATTACTCTATTTTGATGGATTTGATCCTGTACTACAACTTCCCTGTTATGAATTGTCAATGTTTAAGGCCACAGAGGTTCCATCAAGGCTAGCCTAACCCCATTCAATTTTGGCTAAGAGTGTGGAATTAAACTTCTAGAGAGAAAGAGTTTTGTGCCTTTGAAAATTGGGTAGTGTATCCAATTCTTCAGTGCCTAGGTGTAAATAAGACTAGGCTTCCAATCAAGGTAATTCAACTACTTAGACCCTGCCAATATCTTGACAAATGGCCAAGAGATCACAACTAGGGTGATTTTTATTATGAGAAGAACTTTACACTGATTAGGGTGTATGGTTGTACCCACCCTCCCCATATCTTTCCATTTCATGTGCCACCAAGGATAGCTACAATGGAATTCGTAAGGCAGCTCCTCACAGAAAGGGTACATTTACCCCAAGGCAATTCAAAATCTACAATTTCACAATTGGAAAGAAAGAAATGGACCTAGTAAATAACTGGATGAGCCATTACAGGATGAATGTGGATCTTTATAGATACATTGATACAGAGGGCTTCATCCTTAGTGCAAAGAAATTTCTTACACCAACCATCCCCTACACCAAAGATCATGAGGAGTGCATGGAATAGGATTTGATAAGAAATATTTTGAAGGATGAGGAGGTGGATAAGAGAGCAGATAAGTTCAATGAACTTATGGATCTAGAAAGACAAGTCAAGAGAAAGGGCATCACTTTTGGGGGTTTCTTCCCAGACATGCCATATCTGAAGAGGCTAGATGCCATGATAGAGTCTCATACTCTCCTTTGCAATCAGTTAGAGGATGCACTCATAGTGCCATAGAAAGGCCACAAAGGGAACTCATCATTAGAATACGATGATGATAATGATGAAGGATATGAAATGCCCATTTCCCCTTTAGTTAATCAAGAATTTGCAGAATAACAAGTTGCTGAGGGAGAAGATATTATTGACCTAATAGAGGTCCTTGAGAAGGAAGTCACAAATGAACCCCCACCTAAGAGACAAAAGGTTGAAATAGGGGAACCTTCTTAGAGGAGGGAAAAGAAAAGAGATAGGATTGGCACCCTAATAACTAGAAATAGGCCACATGATCACCAATTGAGAAAATAGATCAGGGCAGGAAAGAAATTGAAAAAAGATATGGAAGAGGAGGAAGAGCTACCTCTCAGAACCTGTACAAATGAGAGGTTGATTTACCAAGATCAATTCCTTAAGGATGATAATTTTATCAAAAATAAGGAATTTAAAGACTTCCTCATCTAGAATAAGAAACAACAGGTGGGTACACAATTGCAATTGGCAGGTGGTGACTCAGTGACCCAAGAGGCTCTACAAACACTACAAGACTATGATACTGAATTAGAGCATATTACACCAAAGTAGGAAAGGAAATTTGTTAAGGCCAGTGGAATGTTAGTAGTAGAAGGTTGGGATCTGGCCTCTCCTTTTATCATTGATCAAATAAGAAAACAACCTAATGTAAAACTGTCATTAGAGACATAGGTTGGGGACATGATTAGAGGGTTTGGATATAACCCCAAATCTCAGACACTAGAAATGTGGAGCTTGGATCCAAAAGATCAAAAGCCATCTGTTCTGGACATCCAAGAGAAAATGGAAGGCAACAAGATAATCTAGTCAGTCTAGAATACAAGAGATTTGGAGAACTCCCAAGTGCTAACACACTTTTCCTAACTTAATGAGGCCAAGGCAGTCCAAATGTTTGAAAAGATGAAGAAGCTTATTAGTGACACTAGTGACATTGTCAAGGATAGAGAACTAGGGCTAATAAAAATAAAGGCACAAGAAAATATCATAGCAGAGCTTACACAATAGTTACTTGATGTAACAGAACCTACCCCTATTGAGCCAAAAGAGGTACAAGATATGGAGATCCAAACAGAGGATACGGTAGCAAAAAAAAAGGAAGAGGTCAGAGGGCATAACAATGTAGTTTTGGGTGCACTAACATCAATTTTGCAGCATAGAATAGACATCATAAAAGATAAAATTGATATATTATATGGAGCCTATGGAAAATTTCCAGGCTTACAAGTAGAGGTGAATAGTTTTATCTCAATTTTGAATCCCTACTATTCAACCTAGTCCGACAGGACAACACTTTTTGAGAGATTGGCATCTGTTCAACCACTCAGGTCAAACTTACCAAAAATAGTTAACCTGGTTGGGATAGAAATAGATAAAATTG
The DNA here is from genome assembly GCA_018584345.1 of Thuja plicata. Lineage (NCBI taxonomy): Eukaryota > Viridiplantae > Streptophyta > Pinopsida > Cupressales > Cupressaceae > Thuja > Thuja plicata. The sequence continues at coordinate 1,686,486 of MU226990.1, forward strand.
GAGCCACCTTATCATTCTTCAAAGGAAAATCTAACCAGATAGAAGCAAGGTTAAATATGTTTGGGGTGAGTTACAATATATTTGTACCTCCCATCAGAACCGAGGATAATAAGATCAAGCCACTAGGGCTATGGGGCTCAAAGTTTGACAATGTGCTACCTAATAAAGATATTTATATATCTAATCAAGGAGAGATAGACATGGAGAGATACAATAAGATTCTAGATGAAGCAATAAAAGCATAGACAAATTGTAATAAATTCATCACAGATGTAAAGAGCATAACTGATGCCAGGTGGGAAAGACAAAAGGCCCAACTTTAGAATATACAGATCTTTGAGTGGCCAAAGGAGGAATATATTATAGCACGGGACATCATGAAAAAGCCAAAGAAGAAAAATCATGTAATAGTTGACCTAGACATCATGGATGAAGAATAGGAGGACATATGGCACCTGTTCTATGAGCGTAGGAAGGTTAGCAATCTTAAAGACTAGTGTAAGTTAGCCTGAATTGGAGGTCACTAGAGCTTATCACAAGTATTAGATTCTATCCTAAACATATACAAACAAAGGTGCCGACGTCCACAAGAAGACAAAGGTAGATCAGATCTTATTCTTCAATTTTGTCCTTCCACCGCTTGGAGTTTTTCTATTTTTTATCTTTTCTAGGTTTTTAGGGTTAGTTTTTCTAAACCATCCAAAGATTTTTGCATCCTTATCTTAAGGATTCCAAGATGGTTTAGGCCTATATATAGATCTCTTGTATCATTTTGTAAAAAAGGAGTGGTAGGTTGGAGTTGGAATTAATTAAAATATATTACAAGCCAAACTACTAAAATTTGTCTGAGCCTTTGTACTATTTGTTTATCTGAATGTATTTGAAGCTTTAAGACATTAATACAAATATTTTGCAATCTCTTTTTTGCATCTTGGATTGTCTCTTTTCATTACTGTTATAGTTCTTATATGTTTACTTGTAAGGCACTTAGACATACTGATCACAAGTAGGTTGTGGAGTCATTTGTAAGCTCCTTCAAGGAAGGATTAATTATTTCAAGTGACCCCAGAGAGCTTAGCATTAGTTTAAGGATATGATGATATAGTTGTAGAGAGAGGATAATCTATAAGGCATTTTATCTTTGTTGCAAGTATTTTATTGATCACCTTATTGTGGAGTTATACTAGCCCAAGGATTAGACACTGGTTTTATAGTTGGCTAAGTAGTTGTTCATTATCCAACTAGTATTCTAATTTATCAAATCATTCACATTTTAAAATACATTCCATTCAAGTAATTGTGTTTAAGGAATATAATTCAACTTACTGATTCCTTTAAGAGAGAATCAAAATAGGTTATCCCTCCCGAGGTTCATAAGAACTAAAAAAGGAAGAAGGTTGAGAATCCTTATTACCTTACTACTTTCTGTAGTCAAAACACTGGTCTGGATCATTAAGCTTTGTATCAGGATACTCATAATCATTTGCATAGTCATTTACATGTTGATCCATTACGAGTCATTTTAGTAATTTAGTAAGAAGATAATCCACTTAAAAGATACTGTCATTCAGTAATCATCCATAGGTAATACTTGCCTGAGTCAGTGGATCTCAAAAAAGAAGGAGGAGGTAATAGTTTCCCCAGATGTTATCTAATACCCTCATCAATTAGCGTTTCTCTTGCATGAAACAAGAGTTTGCATTCAAGTATACTGTCACATTAAGGTTGTGGTGCAAGAAAAAGTGCTAACATGGTCTATTTTGAAAAATAGGGTCCCCAGGGCACAAATTAAGGAATTTTTAAAAAAATCTTACATTTTTCAAAAGCTCACTGATTTTTAAGAGGGGTTATTTCTTTCCATTTTTAATTTTCTAGTCTAGAGATATATCTAAAATTTAGATCTTTATGACTAGGTAAAAAGCATTAAAAAATCAAGGTGCACTTGTTCCAATTTTAATTGATTTGTATGCTTTTCCTTTGTATGCATGTTTTCTGTGTTACTGATGATTTGTGCAGCATTTTGGCAATCGTGGGATGAACAATGAATTATAAAAAATACTAACGATTTTCATGCAGGACGTTTGTAGAAGACCTTGTGTATTTTATGAAACTTTCATGTGTGTTTTTAGTAGTTATAAAACACTTCAGCTAGGTGCTTTAAAATGAATTGTTTCATTCATGTGTCTGAAGTGTCTTCTATTTTTTGTAAACCCTAGGAAATTTATGGATGTATCCTCTCCCTTCGCCTTCGTGGATCTTGGGTGTAAGAGAAACCCATGCAAGTCTTTTAGTGTGGCTACCTCCCAAATGCTTTAATAGAGCCAATGAGAGTGGATTGCTCAACTGGTAAAAGGCTAAAGCCAAGCCCTTTCGAACCGGTATAGAAAAGATGTCATTGTGATTAATCTCACAATGAACGGGTGTTGAATATGTTATACCGGGAAGAAGATCTCCCTCAGCACCCTTCTGGTGCATAAAAACCTATAGAATGTAACTTCTATAGGCTGGGAGGCCACTATAACAGAGCTAATCTTCCACATGTATAACCACTTGAATGAATGCCTTTACTAAACACCATGTTGTAGTATCCAAAAACCTTCTATCTATTAGCGCAGAAGGTTGGAGACCAACTAAGACTCCCCACACTTTCATGGCTATTAGGCGAGACAACAGTCCCTTGGGAAGTGATGTCCCTTGGGATTTGAAGCTTGGAGTTCTTGAGAAGTGAGTGCATTGTAAGGAGGATCCTGTGCCTCCAAGATTCTAGGTTGTCCGCTATTAGTAAGCGTGGCTAAACTTCTGTTCAAGTGGGGATTCAACAGTTACTTTCCTTGCTATCCTTAGGATGTGGTGTGCTTGTTCCTTTTTACAACAACCATTAACAATGATGTGTCTTGCGTGAGAGTTTCAAAATTTAATAAAAATGAAAAAATCTTAAAAACACTCTTCTTAAGAACACTTTTTCCAAATCACCTTCAAAAACAATCAAATGGTCAAAAACACCTTGTCTTTGAGTAAACATATGGAACCTTAAGATTTTCACTTGGAACCTCTTGGCATGCTTGATAGTCTTCATCTTGCATATTCATGTCCTAATCTCATTGCATTTGCATTTCAAAAGTCCCTTGCATTTTAGGCCTCATCATAGTCCTCATTATAGTCCCTCTTGCATAGGTCATAATCATAGTCCTCTTGCATACATAGCTCATTTTAGATCCTCTTTAAAAACTTTGCAAACAATCCTAGAAAGTATCCAAATCATGGAAAATTTATTTATGGTGCTAAAAACACGATATTGACTTGGTCCCCTTTGTCCCAAAAATTTCAACCCCCCCCCCTTATCAATTGGTCACAATCCACCTTTGTAATGATGGATTTGACCTAATCCCTTTTAAAAACTTGTCCCTTATCCCTATATCTTTTTTTTTTCAATTCAAGATTCTTATTTAACCTCATGAGGTTATGCTCTTAGGTTAGTCTCCTTTCAAAATATTTATTTTCAAAGTCCAAAAAAACAAAAAACATAATTGCATAAACCTTAGATTGCATTTTGCATAAGCTCCTTGCATTTGAAAAGTTGCATTTCAAAATTTGCATTTCCAAAAATCCAAAAAAATATTACATTTGCATATAGGCATCATGTCGGTCTTCACAAGGTTCCAAGCATCCAAAAGGCAACAAGAAAATTATCAACCCATGTTTCCATCACAAGGAAAATCACAATTACCTTTTGATCAAAGACAAGATATACCTTTGCAACAACCAGATTTTGAGCCAAGATAAATGACATCAATACAACCAAACAATCAATTGCATCAAATCCATGCACACATGATTAGAAAGTTGCAAACAAATTTAGATAAAGAAAAGAAAGTCTTGGAAGAGGGGGTAGAAAAGATGATAAAGAGTAGAAAGGAGATGGCCAAACTCCTTGTATGTCCAAGTGAATATTTTGGTGAAATTGACACATAATCTCTCATTGAGAAATCAAAGATACCAAAACTCATTTTACAAATCAATGAGGCAAATGAAAAATTTAACAAATCCCAATTCAATCATGTGCAAGAGCCAACAATTTTCAATCACGTCTCAGATCATGCTCAATTCAATAAAGTTTCAAATCAGTCTCCATGTACTCAAATTTCAAATCAATCATTCAACCAAATTCCTAAACAAACCTTTCAACCCATACGTGGAATAATTCAATTGGGGCCACCACCTAATTATGAACCCATCTTCTTTCCAATGCAACCAAGTGTTCCTCAAGAAACCAAACAAACTCTTGTGCCAACCATACATACAATTCAATCAATATCAAGGTCACCAATAATTTTGCATTCAAGAACATTGTCTGCTGATGAAGTCCCTCTTATGTCCTTAAATCAAACAAGTTTTTATCAAACAAGGACAACTTCAAATATGACAGCTTTTGGACATAAACCAAGCATAATCAATGAGGACCCTTTTGTTCAACATATTCACTCCAAAACTGTGGTACAACATGTCAATAATGATGAGGCATCACCAACAAGATCCATCAAGCAGTGCAAGTTCAAATCTAAAGTCCTAAAGCATTTGTTTCAAAAATTGGATCCTATAAATGAAGAGGATGAATAATTCACCCATGTCTAGCAATGGCTCATCCCAAAAAAATCACATGGATGATATACCTACTTCCTCTCAAGAAATTAACCTTCAAGAAACATCCATGTTTCTCTCCAGTCCTTCATCCCTACAAACTTCACAAGAGCAATTTCCCCCATCCCCATTAGGAGATTCTTCCAACAATGCAACCTTCCAGTGGCTATCCATGGAAGAAATCCAAGCTATTCCTATTCATAGCCCAAGTTCCTTTAAATCAATTCCACCATGTCTTCAAATTTCAATCAAGCCTATTCATGAGAGTCTTATCCAAAGTCCATCTCTCTCATGTCCAAACAGTGATCCCTTTCAAGAATCCCCCTTAAATGTCTACATGCATATCCCATGTCAAGAGGATGATATGAAGCATGAAGAAACATGTCTAAAAACATATCAAGATCAAGATACCAATGATGACCAATCCCCCCAATTTTTGAGAAAGAGCCCATTCACCTTGAGCCTCATGATGATCTTATTATCCCTAACTCTCCTATTCAAGATGATCCCCTTCCATTCCCAAACCAAAATGTTCTTCCAAATCCCATCGACCTTCCACTTCCTAAGAAAGATCATGATCTCCTTTCCATGTCTTCCCAAGATCCCTTTCCAAGTCAAGATCAAGGTGTCCCTTCACCTTCATGTCCTCCAAAAGACCCCATCATCCCTTTGGATCCCCCAAAAGATCCCATTATTCCTCCAGATCCTTCTCAAGATCCATCCATCCATTCTTCTCCTTGTCCTAATCCTTCAAATCCCCCTTGTGATCCAAGCACATCTATGCAAGTTGTTCATGAACCCCTTACACTTCAAATGGGTTCCCCTGGTTCTATTGAGTCTATTCCACCTCATGGTCCTATAAGTCCTTCCATATCATTCACACCTCATAATAATGGACTCACGTCTTGTAGAAAGTATCCTACTGGTCAAAGAAAGCATTATCAAGTCAAAGGGTTAGACCTCCATGGAAAAGCTATATTGAAACCCTTACGTGTCCAAGAAAATTCAAATGGCCATGGTCTTAATAATAAATGTACATCTCAAGGCATTGGTATCCCTTCAAAATCAAAATCCAAACATATACCTCCCCCTTCAACCCTTCCATCCATCTTAGGTCCATATATTCCTCCCTCCAATAGCTCACAATCCCCTTATCCTTTCACACATGCAAGTCAAAAAAAGCACACATCTCGGAGAACCTTTCATCCATCCAAAAATGCCTCCATACAATTCTTATCCATCCATGAATTCCATTCCCTTTCAAAGCAATTTGGATGTCAAGAATAAAATCCACAAATCAAGAAATCCACATACTATCAATGATCAACATGTCTAGTATAATCGACATGTACAAAAAAAGACAAATGTGATCCTAAAATAAAATTCCAAAAGGCCAAAAAGGCCGATTAAGAAAAAAATAAAGTCAAAAGCCATATGGGTTCCTCAATCTCTTATGAAATCAATGCATTCTAAGGACCCACAAAATAATGAAAAATCAAAAAGCATGTGGATTCCCAAGAAGCTCCTTGAAGCACATAGTCCCAAAGAAAAGTCCAAATTGGCATCCAAAGTTGCTATCTCTCCATCTAAATGTCTTCCATCTTCCAAATCCATTTTGGCTCCTTGTGTCCCAAAGTCCATATCCATTCCTTCATTAATCCTTCAAACTCCAAAAAATCTTTTTCCTCCATCACTCCATCACCCCTCAAGGTGTGTGCAAATTTTGTTCTTGCACCCATATCCATCCATTCAACATCCATCCTTCTTTCACTCCTGTTGGTGCTCAAATTGACAGATTGAATTTCCTATGGACTTGCCAATCCAATGTTGGGAAACCTGAGTGATTTGGCCAGCTAACAAGATTCAACCAAGGAAAGATTGAACCCTCTGCAATTATGGATCTGCAAAACCAAGGTTGGTATGCCTATACCTTAACTTATCCTTCAAGTTACAAGGCTTTTTATAGTAGATAAGAAACACTTCAACCTTCTCTCTCAAGTATGGAAAGAAACTTGAAAGAAATCTAACTGAAAGCAATATATCATGAACTGTAAACTAAAATACTTTAAGTAATTGAAATAATGTTTAGTAAATGTGTATGTAATTTGAAATGAACAGATAGATAAGATATCACAAAACTATAAACAATGAACTAAATAACTATAATCCAAATAATGATTAGACTAGTGCCTTATTCTACCATGGGAAATAGAGTCAAGATCATTCCGATCTTATGTTCAACCTTAGAGATAGTTTTACAAGAAAACTTATCACTTCAAAGGTGTTATGGAATGTACATGCAACCTAAAACAAATTCAGAGATATTTCAAAAGGGTAATACTTCTCAAATGACAGACCAATTGACTAAGGCTTCAATCAACAGAATTTAACCATGCAAAATGAGAAAACCAATTGAAAATATAGAATATGAATCAAACCAGGAAGCATGCACATCAAAATATCACTTTGAATAAGTTCTATTGGTTTATTTGAGGGACTAATTGTAAAATGATAATGAAACAATTACACATGTGAAAGAAAAAGGACTTATCTTTATTGATTTTGAAAAAATAGTACATCCAGGTCCATGTTATACTTGTTGAAAAAAGTATCCAAATATGTGAATTTGTATTATATTGTATTGTCTTCTCTTTAAATTTTACATTATGTATATATGTGTGTTTGAGTGGATTTTACACCTCTTTAGGGTGAAAAGACACAACGCTTATTACAAATTATTGTGAAAAAAACAATAAACTAACTAAAAAATAACTACCTAACTTTTGGATTTGGCTTTGTTTGAAAATCCAAAACACCTCATGAAAAGCTAATATTTTTGCTGGAGATAGGAAATTTGATTTCCCAAACTGGGTCAGTTTTAGATTTTTAAAATTTGGCCATCTTTATCCTCTATCAAAATCATTTTTGTAGAAGCCTAAATTCCAGCCTAAGTTAGTTCTATTTATTTGTGTCATAAAGCTTCCTTCCTTTGATATTTTTTAGTACGGAGAAACATGCTTCTTTATAATGGATTGGGACTTCTAAATTATCAAAATTTAGGGTACCACCAGTGGCTCTTTCTAGGGATGTATGCTCCCTGTGAGTATAGAAAAATTCTAGCTATCTCTGGAGAAGCAGACCAAGTATCCACACTTAATCTGATACAAAGTGAAATTGGGTGGCCCCAGGCCCCCCAAAAAATGAACACTGCTTCTTTCCTCTATCAAACACATAATCTTGATCATGTAATACTTTGGATCTCCCAAATACGATGTCACCACTCTCATGGACAACATTCATTTCTTTATTAACACACTTTGAATTTTTTTTACCTTTAGAAAAGTTAGTAGGTACACTATATTCCTTGCTAAATAGAAGATCCCCATGCATTTGATCAACCCCACAAGTAACTAGATTAAGATCCTCAGCTTGGATGCCTTTACATACACAATCTTCCCTATACTCAAGGTGTTGTTTCTTTTCACAAAAAGAATTTGGAGATAACTCATATTCAGGAACTTCCTTATCAAGATTTTGGTCAGATAGGATACTTGGATAATTTTCAGAACTAATCTTCAACACATTCTCCTCATTATGTCTGTTTGATTCTATCTCATCTTCACATGTTTGATAATACTTCTGCTCATAGGATGAAATAATGCATGTCTCACTTTTTAGATACACTTCCCCATACATATTTTGAGTTTCATCATCTTCAAAATGATCACTAGGTTCACTGTGTTTTCATGATGTTGATGAACTTGATTGCATAGAAAATATTTTTCAAATAATGGATTCAAGGATATAGAGAACTTGGGCATATCTCCATGAGAGATTTCATATGAAACTTCTTCGTTTTCATATGTTGTATGTTGTTCTATTTCATGTTCATTATTTGATTCCTAAAATTTATCATCTTCTTCATCTAGTACCCCCTGAGTATGTACTGATCCATCAACTTGCTTATCATGGTACATTGAGAAAAAAAATTGACCACTCTTCTCAACATGTTTTTGATATTCCATATCTAGTAAATATGATATTTCTTCTATACTAAGAAGATCTTCTTCCTCATCATCATGGTCATTGATACCTGTTTCCATGCGAATCTCACTACATACAGATTCTACTTCAATTTGATCTGAATTTTCTTCCTCTATGTCATCATTATTTTCTTCCCTCAATACTTCACATATTTTCTCAAGAAATGATTGTAGTTGAGAATCATGGTAGATTCCTAACTCACAAATTTTATCCATTAATTCCCTTCCCAGAGGCCTTCTATCCGAAGGTATTTCCCGATAGATCTTTATCATTCTCATGAACAAATGTAGTGCAGGTTCACCTTTATATCTTTCCAAACTGAAGAATGTATCCAAAGGGGACATGTGAGATTCTTCCTCCAAAATATAATTTGGCTCTCTTTCCTGTTCATAGAACATGTCTTGTTCATAACAAATGTTTTCTTTTTCACCACTGGCATCATGAAACATATCAAGAAACCACTGCTCAAATTGTCTCCATGATGAGATAGATTATGTGGGTAGTGATTCATATACTTGTCTGGAATTATCTTTTAACATCCTGGAAAATAGACTCATCACCTAATCCTCTGTAGAAACCTCATAATCTTCTATGAATGTATAAAATGCATCCAAGTGTTGTAGTGTTGATTCATCCCATTCTCCATGGAACTTTGGTAGAAGTTGTGAAATTTTAGGGG
>MU226990.1:1706357-1720740 GCA_018584345.1 Thuja plicata
TACCATGATGAAAACCTGACAAACAAGCGTCATGTGTAATTCTATGAACTTCTTGAATTCTATACATAGGGGCAGATTTCATTGGTGTTATCCTCCATTATCCCCAGCATGCCCTCCACTATCCCCAACATATCCTCCATTATCCTATGTCTTTCATATCCATTATCATATCCCCTTTTCCCCAGCTTTGATCTTGACACAGTTACAAATCTTCCTTGAAGCATCACATGTACACTCATGTATTATTTAACAGTGCAAACATTACAATACATCTTCAGAGATTCCATAAAAACCTTTAAAAAATCAAGCCTCCTCAATACATCCTCACATGTCTAAACATGTAACCACAATGTTCAATGTCATGCTTCACATATGCACTCTTTGGAAGAGGACTCAATACACCAACTAGCCAACTTTAGACAACTACCCTTATATTTTCTTTTTATATAAACAAGTTCACACAAAACCACTAAGTGATATTACATAAAACCATGTAACTAAAACAATGATATTAAAAAACCATTGACCCCTTATTTAATATTAGGTACAAATTTTTTCACTTTATTAATATTTCCTAAATATTAAATTATATACATTTTCCCAATGTGAAATTCCACACTCAATATATTTCCCAATGTTACATTCAAGACATAAAGTAACCTCAAGAATGTTAACTCTTAGTGATGCACGTACTTATAGGCCCCCTAGGTGCACCACACAATAATAAATTAAACATGACAAACATTATGCAAGGTTTACAACACCTAATTCCTAAAAAACCCAATAAAGATGTGATGCAAGAGCATCTTGGGTTCATGGAAATCCTAAATCAAACAAAAATATTCTTGCCTTTGAGCTCGGTATCTTGTTAGAGACTTTTGGTAGACTACTCGGTAAATTCTTTGGAGTTCTCGGTTAGAGGTTTTTTTTGTTTCACCAACCGAATTTGGCTACTATTTTTGGCATGGTTTCACCGACCAGTCTTGGTGGCTTGGTGTTTTTCATGTTTCTTGTCTCACCGAGTGTGTTTTATTTTTTTGGATCTTTGGACCAACATCTGTATTTAATTTTGGTTGTGATATTAATTTGGGATCTCTCATTGGGGAACGTGTGGACCTAAATCTAGGTTATTTCTCTCTCCTACATTAGATCTTAAGGATGTTTTGGGTGTACCTTTTTGGCAGCCTCTTGTATATATGTTGTTTTATATTTAGGGGTGGGGTAGTAGTTTGGGATATGTAGGGTTTGTGGACCTCACATGTATGATGACTATTATGTAATATTTTCATATTGTATTCATTGTAAATGAGAAGGCCTTATAGCCTGACATGTATGAATTTTAAAGAAGTAATAAAAAACTTATGTATTCCTTCTCTCCTTCTCTATGTTTGAGCTTTCGAGTTATGTAGTTGCAAGATGGTTTGGTGCTTGAGAGTGCCTTTGTCTCTAAGTACTAACTCTCCTTGCTTCAACTATTATTAGAGCGAGGTTAGATTTGATTCCTTTTTGTAAATCCTAGTTGATTATTTGTCGTGGGGTAGCAGATTGTGATCTGACCTACAATTACAGAGGGTTTCAAGATGGTTTGAGGGAAGAAAAATGTATATCTTAATCTAGGTTGGAAGATGTTGAGATAGCCCAACGCCGAGGAAGACATCTTGAGGATGTTAGTGATGATGAAGAAGTCGGGGGATTGCAGGAGGAAGCCACACCTGCACCTATAATAGATCATGGAGAAGAAAGATTCCTAAAATAATTGATAGGTTTGAAGTCCACACCTTAGTTTAATCCTCTTGAGTATAGTGGAAAGTTGGATTCAGATGAATTGATAGACTAGATAACCAAGATGTAGAAATACTTTGAGTATGAGAACATATCAAACAAGAACAAGGTGAAGATTGTAAGCACAAAATTGAAAGTTCATGCATCCTTGTGGTGGGAGGATCTGCAATTGGACCGAAAGAAGAAAGGTAAAGACAAGATCAAGGTATGGGATAAGATGATAAAAAAGTTGAAGGGAAAGTTTCTACCGTGTGATTATTAGATTAACCTACTTAGGAGAATACAAAGTTTGAAGCAGAAAGATAGCTCTATGAAGGATTATACCATGGAATTTTATAGGTTAGATATCAGATCTGGACATGCCAAAGATGATGTGGAAAGAATTGCAAGATACTTGAATGGCTTAAGGAGTTCTATTCAAGAAGAGATTAGTTTGGTAAAGTTGGTGAGTATTGAGGAAGCTTATCAGTTTTCCCTAAAAGATGGGGAGAAATTGAATAAAAGAAATGAGAAAATACAAAGAGGAAGATGTGGAAGATTCCCTAGAGGAAGAGGTAGATCCTATGGTGAGAATAATAGATCTTATCAAGACAAAAAAATTCAAGACAAAGGCATGAACGAGTGGAAAGGTGGAAGTTGATTTAGAGGAAGAGGTAATTAATCCCAAGGTGGATATAGCAGAAGAGGATTCCAAGGAATTTGTTACAATTGTGGAGAAGAGGGACATAGATCATTTGAGTGTACACATGCAAGAAAGAAAGTCAGTAGCAACAGAAATGCTTTTGTGCAAGAATATTCACCGAATGAACCTAAGAAGCAAGGAAACCTGATGGTCAGAAGAATCTTATGGAGTATAAATAATAAGCAAGATCTGGTAAGGAAAATTTTGTTCAAGACCAGATACAAAGTTGCAGAAAAAATTTGGAAAGTGATTATTAATAGTGGGAGCTCAGAGAATTTAGCATCCAAGGAGATGTTTACAAATTTGGATTTCGAAATAATGAAGCACCTGAAGCCCTATCGGATTTCATGGATCAAGGATGAGCGTACACTAATGGTAAGTGAACAATGTTTTGTGAATCTGAAAATTGGAAATTATTATGATAAGGTGTTGTGTGATATTATGCCTATGGATTTTTGTCATATTTTGTTGGGAAGACCTTGAAAGTATGATAAACATGCTATACATGATGGAAGATTGAAAAAATATACTATTTGGGTTGATAGAAAGAGACAAATATTGTTGTCTTTGGTTGAAGAATATGTTGGTGAGGTATGTACATATGTGAAAGTTTATTTGATGGAAGGTAGATAGTTTGATAAGGAACTGAAGAGAAGTGATGTATGTTTCTCACCGAGTATAAGGGGATCATTTTATATAATGTACCTGATGGTTTACCACCGATGAGAGATATTAGTCATTGTATGGATATGATTCCTGGAGCTAGTTTACCAAATAAGGCACCACACCAATTGACACCAACCGAGAATGAGGAACTTAAGCGACAAGTTCATGATTTGTTGTTGAAGGGTTTGATCAAATAAAGTTTGATTCCATGTGCAGTACCATCTATGTTGGCACCTAAGACGAGTGGATAATGTTTAATGTGTACTGATTCAAGAGATATTAACGATATCATAGTTAAGTATTGATTCCCTATACTGAGAATTGATGATATAATGGATTGTATAAGTACAGAAAAATATTTTACCAAGATTGATTTAAAGAGTGGATTTCATCATATCAGAATGAGAGAAGGTGATGAATGTAAGTCTTCTTTCAAGATAAAAGAAGGTTTGTATGAATGGTTGGTTATGCCTTTTTTGGTTAACTAATGCATCAAGTACTTTTATAAGGTTAATGAATGAGGTTTTGAAGAAATTATTGGATAAATTTGTGATTGTGTACTTGGCTGACATTCTAATATTCAGTAAGACCAAAGAAGACCATTTTTGCACATTAGACAGGTATTGCAGAGCTTGAATGAGAAAAAGTTGCTGATTAATTTGAAGAAGTGTTCCTTCATGAAAGAATAACTTGTGTATTTAGGTTTTATGATTTCATCTAATGGTTTAAACATAGAACCTGAGAAGGTTGAAGCTATACTTGATTGGCCTACACCTAAGAATGTTGGTGAGGTAAGATCATTTCATGGGTTAGAAATTTTTTACCAAAATTTTATCATAACTTTCAGTTCAATTTGTAATGCTATGACTGAGACAATGAGAGGAGATAAGAGAGAATTCAAGTGGACACATGGAGCTGATAAGAGTTTTGAGACTTTGAAACTAAAGGTTGTTAAATTACATGTGTTAGCCTTACCTAATTTCAATAAGGTATTCCAAGTTGAATATGATGCAAGTGGCAGTGCAATAGGAGCTGTGTTGAGTCAAGAAGGTAAGCCTATTTCTTTCTTTAGTGAGAAGTTGAATGATGCTAAAAGGAAATATTCTGTGTATGATTGAGAATTCTATGCTATTGTTCAAGCCCTAAAGAAATAGAGACATTATTTTATACCGAGTGAATTTGTGTTATATACTGATCGTAAGGTCAGTATTTGGGTAGTTATACTAAGTTGAATCAAAGACATATGAAATGGGTTGAGTATTTGCAGAGTTTCACATTTGTGATAAAGCATAAGAGTGGAGTATCTAATTGAGTTGTTGATGCATTGAGTAGAATAATATCTTTGTTGACTAAAATGAGAATTGAGGTTCTTGGTTTTGATGATATGAAGAATTTGTATGAAATTGACTCTGATTTTTATGACCCATGGAGAATGTGTAGAGCATCTATTCCATATCAACAGAGTAGGTTTGAAGACTATTTCATTCAGGAAGATATGTTTTTCAAAGGTATTTAGTTATGTATACCAAGAGGATCAATGAGAATCAATTTAATAAAGGAGAAACATAGTAGTGGTTTGACTAGACATTTTGGCATTGATAAGACATTGATTTTACTTAAGGAAATGTATTTTTGGCCTTAGTTATATAAGGATGTTCAGAAATTTGTGAAGAGTTGTGGATTTTGTCAATTTGCCAGAGGAGTAATTTAGAATACTATATTGTATACATGATTTATGTTCCCGAGAAACCTTGGAGTGATATCAACATGGATTTTATTCTTGGCTTGCTGAGGATAGAAAGAGGTAATGATTCCATATTTGTTGTTGTGGATAGATTTTCCAAGATGACATATTTCATACCATGTAGAAAAAAATTAGATGTAGTGCATATAGCAGATGTTTTCTTCAAGGAGATTGTTAGATTGCATCGATTATCAAAGAGTATCATCTCTGACCAAGATAGTAAGTTTGTTGGCTATTTTTGGAAAACTCTTTGGAAGAAGATGGACACTAAGTTGATTTATAGTTCTACATTCCACCCACAGACTGATGGACAAACAATGGTTGTAAACAGATGTTTCGGTAACTTGTTGAGATGCTTAGTTGGAGACAAACTGAGTAATTAGGATTTGATGTTAGCACAAGAAAAGTTTTTATATAATAATTCAGTAAATAGGAGTACTGGAAAGAAACCTTTTCAGATTTGTACTGGCATTCAACCAAGAGGTATATCAGAATTGAGAGATATTGTTGGAGAAGAGAAGAGGAGTACTGAAGGAGAAGAATTTTTTGAGTTTATGAAGTCATTGCATGAGGAAGTGAAACATAATTTGGAGCACACAAATCATAAATACAAGGATAGTGCAGATAGATCAAGAAGACATAAGACTTCTAAGGTTGGCAATGAAGTGATAGTTCATTTGAAGAAAGACATATTCCCTATTGGAACATATGGTAAATTGAAGATGAAGAAATTTGGTCCTTACAAGATATTGAGGAAGTTTGATAGTGGAAATGCTTATGAAGTAGAATTACCCGATGACATGGATATATCACCTATATTAAACATTTTAGATTTTTAATGAGTGTCATGAACATGATGAAGAAGTGACATTTCTGAGTGATTATTCTAGGAAACAGACATAAGAAGTTGAATAAATTTTGGAGCAAAGAATTGGTAAGAGCACAAGAGGAAAGGATTACATGGAATACTTGGTAAAGTGGAAGAACAGACAGTTTGAAGACTCTACATGGATTTATCAATCTAAGTTGGATTCAAATCAGGTCATACCTAACTCATGATTTTGAGAATCATTTCTTTTCAACCCCAGGTGTCTGATGCAAGAGAATCTTGGGTTCATGAAAATCCTGTCTCAAACAAAAATATGCTTACCTTTGAGCTCGGTAGCTTTTTAGAGACTTTTGGTAGAACTATCGGTAACTTCTTTGGAGTTCTCAGTTGAAGGTTTTTTTTGTTTCACTGATCGAACTTGATTACTGTTCTTGGCATGGTTTCATTAACTAGTCTTGGTCGCTCGGTAGTTTTCCTATTTTCTGTCTCACCGAGTGTATTTCTTTTGTTGGATCTTAAGGCCGACATCTGCATTTAATTTTTGTCATGGTATTAATTTGGGATCTCTCATTGGGGAATGTGTGGACCTAAATTTGGGTCATTGCTCTCTCCTATGTTGGATCTTTAGGATCTTTTGGGCCGATCATTTTGGTAGCCTCTTGTATATATATTGTGTTCTTTTTAGGGGTGGGATAGTAGTTTGGGAGATCTAGGGTTTGTGGATATCGCATGTATGAGGACTGTTCTATATTATTTTCATATTGAATTGTCTATAATCGGGAAGGCCTTACAGCCTGACATGTTTTAAGTTTGATGAATTAATAAAAAAATTTATGTATTCCTTCTCTCCTTCTTTGTTTCTGAGCTTTCGAGTTGTGTATCTGCAAGTTGGTTTGGTGCTTGGGAGTTCCTTTGGCTCTAAGTACTAACCCTCCCTGCATCAAGATGACTTTTGGTGTTTAATGTGTTTTTTTCTAGCTTCATTCAATATTCAATGGTTTCTATGAATCAATCAAATTGGCCTTAGATTTGAGGTATGGTTTAATGTAGTTTTTGTAGATGTTGTGATAGTGAAAATCATTTTTATAGTCATCAAAATCAGTTCACTAAGCTCTAGAAAATTTGAGAGAGTTTTGTAGCAAATATAATGTAAATTAGCTCATGAAATCATGTGAAATCGTCTTGTTTAAATGTATATTTAGATCTTAGAAATTTAAATGATTTTTTATTTTATTTTGGTTCATTATATTAGCCTAAATGAAAGTTAATGCAACTTGTAGATCTAAATTTTAGGCATAATGATATGTAAATTAGCAGTTCAATAACATTAAAGGAAGATTGAAAAGATAGAAGAGAAGAAACACCCATATACGCGGGGAAATTTTTTTGTCTAAAAACTACACACTCAAAAGCATTGAAACAATTTCCTAATCTACAACAAAAAGTTAGAATACACTTGCAGGCTCTAAGTTTTAACAAAAAAAATTGCATCTTGCTTTTCTCTAAAGAAAACCTAAAACATAGCCACTACAACTAAATAACTGTCATCTACAACTCTTCTAGAAAACACTCAAATTTATAGAGCTTACAATCCATAAATTAGATATTTCCAATATTAATGACCATCAATGAAGATGAATGAAAAGGTGCTAAATGTACTAAACATAAAAAATGTTAACTTTCTAATTGTTGACACATGCAAAATTGCATCTACTAAAATATAACTACACCTCAAAAGCACTCAAATTTCCATGAAAAATAAAAATTAGAATAATAACCCCATGTCCCTATTGGTGTTTCCAACTTATGGTCCAAAACTTTTAAAAAGTATTCATTTTTTAGTCTTGGAAGTGTTGAGTCAATGGCCAACATAACAGAGCACGATCAGGAATAAGGGGCAGTTCATAACTCCTCCATTATTGGCTATGTGAGACTAGGGTAGGTGCACCCAATTAATACCCTATTAATCTTAATTCTTTTTGTGGGTGGGTAAGTGCACCAAGTTGCTGGTAAAAAAAGTGGCCACATAAAAAAAAAACCAAACTTTTCAATAACTCATGTAGGTTATGTGAATTTCAAAACACCTAGGCTTGGAAAAATCGAGCCTTTGCCCAGCCTCATTAAAATAATTAATTTTTTTTTTCCTTATAACCCGTGCGGGTTATGAAGAACTAAAATTTCTTCATAACCTGCATGGGTTATGAGGAACATAAAGCTTTTTTAAAAACTCGCAAGAGTGATATATTCAATTTTTAGGCCGTTAGGAGTGATATATATTCAAATTTTCTCATAACCCATACGAGTTATGAGGACCTAAACATAACGTCCATATTTCCTCATAAACCATATAGGTTATGTAGGACTAAACTTATGGCTTTAGTTCTACATAACCCACACGAGTTATATAGATAGAGAGAGCCTATATATTCAAATTTCCTCATAACCCATACAGGTTATTTTGGACTAAAAAGGATGGCTTTAGTTTTACTTAACCCACACGGGTTATGTAGAACTATGAATTAGAGAGAGAGAGAGAGAGAGAGAGAGAGAGAGAGAGAGAGAGAGAGAGAGACATGTATGTATACAATCAANGAGAGAGAGAGAGAGAGAGAGAGAGAGAGAGAGAGAGAGAGAGAGAGAGAGTCATGTATGTATACAATCAATTATACATATATCTATATAGAACTAGATATATGCATACATACATACATAGACACATATTATATATGTAAGTCTATACATATGTGTAGTGTATGCTAAATTTACAAGCATATATTTTTATGTCTTCATAACTCGTACGGGTTATGTAAAACTCAAAAATGATGTTTTTAGTTCTACATAACCCGCACGAGTTATGTAGAATTTGAAATTGTACATTTTATTTTGCAAAACCCGTGTGGGTTATTTGGTACATAGGAACCCATATGTGTTTTGTCTTGGTAAGAGGGTTGGAAAATGACCATAAGACTTGCAAACCCATTTGCCCTCCATTTTTGTCCCTTTACACATTTTTTCATCTTCCAAGATGATTTCTCGACTTCATCGTCATCAAGTTTACAAATGATCAAGTGGGTATCTCTAAAATTACCGCCATAATCTCACACATCTTTTTAGCTTTCTAACCATATAGTTTTTTTTCTATTTTTGGACAACATTAGCATAGTGAACTTTAATTTTCTTTACCAGTGCCTTGACAGTCCTCAATGACACATGTCTACCATTTTTTAAATAAATTTTGATTTACTTGACCAAATTCAAAACAAATTACATATTATTTTTCTAAACTATATTCTATACACTTTGATTTTATTTTTTTGCATTTTTAATTATTTTGATGCAAGTTATGCCCAGTGCACGAACAAGTACCATATTTTCAGGATACAGTCACTTCAAAAAATCATAAATAAAAACTCAATGGAAAATTAAAAAAATACACATATTCTAGATCTCACTCTTACCTATCATCTTACCAAAGGGTTTTGCAAAATACTAAATCTAACTATATCTTTTGTGAAGCACACATAAATAACTATGTTACATTTTTTTGAAAAAATCAGGAACAATTTTTTGTGCGCGGCGAGTTTGACCCTCTTAATATTATCCATTTTTTTAAAAAACATTAGTATTTTAGAAACTATATTTAGAGTAATAAAATTCTTATTATTTGCAAAACTCCTAGTTTTGAGTGCATGACCCTCAAATTTCTCTTTGAAGGTCAGGTTTACCTGATTTTAGAAAAAAAAAAAGAAAGTGGCCACTTATACCCCCCTTTTTTTTCACCATCTTGGTGCAATTACCTTGGTATTACAAATAGAAATGTCAATATATGGATTCAAATATGTGAATGGTATGCAACATTTTGGCTATATAATTTTATCTGATACTCTTTTAGGACCATGAGAGCAAACTTAATTTGATCCCTAAGACACTAAAAGCTATAAAAAGAAAGGAAATACCTGAAAAGAGTAATTATTTTTGGATTTTTAATATATACGCTAAAATTTATTGACACAATTCAAGCTAGTGCCGTATCGATTGGACATACAAAGTCATGAGGACCTATAATCCTGAAAATTCATGGAGTTGAGACCAAACAAAAACTTATCCATGGATTTAACACATTATATTGATCAACTATGATAATGAAGATTATGCTCTACAACAATCATATATCCCTTTTAGATTCATACAAGTGCTTCAAAATTAGTAAACCCCTACTTCTAAGATCTCGGGCATCATTCATACAATTGCTAACACGGAACAATAGAGAAACCAAAAACACTTGAATTTTAATTTCATTAAATCCAAGAAATATATAAAAGGACAACATAACAAATCATTTTGTTTGATTCCATGTTGTTTCAGTAAATACAAGATCTTTTACTAGATATATGTCATGATAGAAACTTTATATGTCAAAAAATAAGAAACATGCATTTACTCAATCTACTGAACTTACAAAAATGAAAAATATGCAATGACTAAAAGCCTATCTGACAACTAGAAAACTCAAAATAAGACCCTGAATTCCCTTTTATAAGACAAGGGAGTGTAAAAGATTCAGGTTTTTTACAAAAAATCTTCCTGACAGTAGGTAACCACCACCTAGCTAAAAGACAAAAAAAATAAATGTCTTATTGAAAAAATTTTCAGACATTATTTCCTCCTTCTTTAGAAGAGTGGTTGGAGAAGATATCTTTGGAAACATTCCTTATTAGCTCAGGACAAGTTGACAAAAAGTTGATGAGGTGTCAAACAATTTTTCAAGCCTTCATGATAGTAAGTTGCTTGGCATGTTGTTCTCAAAATATATGCATATAATTTTCTAGATTTGATTAGATTGTGGCCAAATATCATTCCTCTAAGTGAAGATTACCCTTAATATAGGATCATGTTTATCTTAAATCAAATTAGAGCTCAAATCTCAAAAAAAATTTAATTTTCAAAAAATAGCAGGAACACCAATGACTATTTCTTGGATCAAAACTCCAAAAACAAAGAAAGGGCTTATATTTAGCAAAAATAATAACAAAACATTCAACCCAACACCCAAGAGTTATTGCAAAGTATGTAGATATTGGAGATAGTCTCTATCATTGATCTTGACCTTTGATTTATTGAATTTATTCCATGCCCAATGGATTGCAACCAGATCTACCTCATAGTTCTCAAAAACTTTTAAGGATATATCTTCATCATATTTGATTTTTGTCATTGTAATATCTCCCAAGGCATCTTACTCTGCCTCACAATCAAGAAAATTCTTGGAGACAAACTTTAGTAATCCTTTTCCCATCCATCGTATCAACAACAAGGATGACATTCCATACTCAACTAAATTGCAAAAATTAGATAACTCTACCCCAACCAGTTTTGTGTGCAACTAATTCTTTAAAAATATTTGAGACAAAATCTTAAATTTTTGTTCATATTCTAGTATTATTTTGTGTAGGGGACATGGGGGAAATATACTTGAATGAAATTAAAAACCCCTCATTAATTTACTCAAAGAATAAAGGGAACAAGCTAAAAACCTCAACCATTGCAGATGAGTAAACTAAAAATTTAAGAACTCTAAATGATCAACCCATACCTCCTCTATTGTTCTTGAAAGCACATATGTTTTGACATCAATAAGAAACTGAATCACATCATTTGTGGCTTGTATACTTGAGGTGCCCCTGATGGACTTTGCCAATTTCACTTTCATCCTTTCATTCTCAACATTTAGTGTGGCAATGTTAGTCTTCAACTTTGTTACTTTTTTAGAAGAAGACCCCTCAATGAAAAGTATAGGTCTGGCCTACATATGCTCTTCCAACACTTTATTCCTGGCTTCCAATGTTACAATTTTCTCTAGTTCTATCAGTGTCACCACTTGTGACATTTGTGCAACATCTACTACCAGACTAGATTCTTTTGCGCCTATAAAACAAAAGACTTCTTAAGAAGTAATTGTCTACACAATTTATCTTGGTAAGAAACCATAGAAGGATTCTTAGTTGTAGGATATAGAGACCAAATGAAAATTACATCTAAATTTTCATCAAATGCGGATCCACAAAGAAAACTATGTTCTTGTTCTGGAGTCAAATTTGAAAGATTAATATTTTTCCTTCACATAAGGCTATCAAATGCAATGGCAGGTGATATATCCCACCCTTCTAAAAGGAAAAATCCACTATCTGCAATCATTTTACTTCCATTTTTAGGGGTTAAGATAGCCAATTATTCCTCAACCTTGTAAAGAACCTCATCCTTCACCTTTGCTTGTTCTTCTTCAATCAGATTCTCAAAGTTGACATCCCTTTTCTCTACCAAATGCTTGGCCTCTTGTCGGAGTATAAATTGTTTAAGATCCTTTCTTATAAATCCATCATCACCAATCAATTCCTTACAAGACTTCAATCTTATGTCATCTGTAAGACCCCCTCCCAACTTGAATATTGCACGGGTTCTTTTTGTTGAGGGATCATCAATCTGCACTGCCTTTTGAACATCAAATTCATAGGGAGGCAATGGTGGTTGGGTTGGGATATTAAATCCATCATAAGATGTATATGGAAGAGTTTGGCTTGTGGTCAATGTTTTCAAGGTCACAATAGATAAAGGATTATCTAAAGAACTAGAGGGTTGTGAGACAAATGATGAAGAAACTTCCATATGTGCTTTAGAGGATGAAGCAATGAAACTTCTTGGTGGAGGTAATGGAACTTGCGGAGATGGTTGTGGGGTATCATGGGTGTGAGATGGAGAAGAGGCTGACCTCTCAAAAATAGGCGGGGATGATTAAGATGGACTTGGAGGTGGTGAGGCTGCTCCAATAAGAGATCCAATTTAAGATGGAGAAGAATCATAATCAATTTGAATAGGGAAAAATATTGCCTCACAAGTCTTGGCAGTTGCAACAAAAGGGAGAGACATCCTATCTGTTACATAGAAGACACATGAGGTGGTTAAGCCATGTCATGAACCACCACTGCATTGAACAACCAAGGAGACCAAGGGCACAATCAATATTTCTCACCATTGTAACAATCCCCCCATCTCAAGCGGGGGGTCTGAACTGGTGAGCAAGCTCTGATACCACTTCTTACAACTAGTAGTTTTTGTTACACCAAAAGATCAACTTGTTAATGCCCGATACAAACACTAGACCAATAGAAGACACATGTGGTGGTTAATCCATGTCAGGAACCACTGCTACGCTGAACAACCAAGGAGATAAAGGGTGCAATCAGTCTTTCTCACCATTGTAACACTATCAACGTATTTATAGTAAGTAGAAATAATTTTCATCCTTAATTCTATATTAGATGCCATTTTATGAGTAGGATATTAATTACCTTCTTTCTTATTCTGATGCTCTGTATACTACATTTTATAACAACTTTTTCTAGTCTTTAAAACATCTTCATAGTCAGTTACATTTCTGATCCAATCTTCTAATTGATCTTCTTGACATGGGAGCACTAGGGAAACACTCTTTATGAACCCTTCCAGTTCATAAAATCTATGAGATTCATTAGGCATATGGTACTCATTCATCTATGTTGGGATCACTTCAAATCCCTTTTTTGTAATGAAATGGAAAAGGTCATGGATAACGACTTGGGGAGGAAAGAATGAGACTTTCTTATGAGAACCCTTTACACCAAATTCTTCTGCAGAAACCAATTACCTCATGACTTCAAGGAAATAAATTCTATTTAGTATAGTTATTGGTAGGTTCTTGGGTGGTAATGTACTCCCAAAAATTCTTATAACTATGCAATCCTAGAAAAAGAACCATGACCCCCAATTATGATCAACATTTTCCTCTAGATGTAGTTCCTTAGGCCTTAAGAACTTATTAACTCTATTAGACAACCCCCGTGGGAGAATTCCTTTAAAATAAATCATCAATGGTCTGATAAAGTGATTTTCAAATAAAATATAGAAGGAAGCAATATCATGCCTATCCCATATGCAGGTCCACTCCTTGACTGGCAGTGTCTCACCATCAACTACATCTTGGACCCTAAGGTTTTGGTCTCATACTTTATTCCCATTCCAAAATAAGATATGCATCAAAATGAAATAAACTCTAAAATTGGATGTCTTATTTTCCCTAGCATTGATGAGAGCTATGTGCTTCGAATCAACTATTAGACCAATATAATCAATACTCCTATGTGTATCCATTCCTTGCACATATAAGCATATTGACATCATCCAATTTGGAATGCTATTTGTTGCATCCATCTCAAACCATTGGCATAGGGAATAGTAGGTATCCATTATGTATTGGTAAAATAAAATAACATGGTATGGGGTAACATCTTTAGGTCTCAAGTCTTTTTCTATCTTTGATAGGTGTTTTGGTCTATGTAGAGGAATCCTACCCCTATACAATTACTTAAGCTTGTCAAATCAAAATGTAATTGATTTTTGTCAAATGGTGACAAATCTCTATTAGAATCCAATATTAAAGTCTCCTTGATGATTCCCTAGTAATTTTCACCAAATATTTACCATTGTGTGACAAAAATTGCCTTGTTCCTGGATTGTATCTATCTGCAATTGCAATTTTTAGGTCTCCATTCACAAAAACATTTGGGACAATTAGCCAAGCCAAGTTTGTGTTAGAATAGTCCCAAAGGATAACTAAGAAGGAGGAGGGGGGGGGGGGGGGAATCAG
>MU226990.1:1741992-1755068 GCA_018584345.1 Thuja plicata
TAGGGCTTTCTTTTCTGAAGTAAGACATCTGATCTACCTTAAGCTGTTAGGCTTCTTCTCCAAGGCACTTGGCTCTGATACCAATTGTTAGAATAGTCCCAAAGGATAACTAAGAGGGGGGGTGAATTAGTTATCAGTTACTTAAGTCCTTTTTACTTCTTTAGCTTTAGTATACAACAATGTAAATGCATAATCAGATAACACAGTACTCAACACACAATTTGATTACGGGAAAAACAAATGGTAAAAACCCCGGTGGGAATTAGCACCCACAATAAACTATACTTGTTTGTAGCAATCCATGTTAGAAGATATTTCAGCCCTGTTAGGAGTTGTACAATACAATGCAATAAGTATAGTGACCTGGTTAAGGGTCAGACCCTGTTAGGAGTCTTTTACAAATAACCCTGTTAGGGGTGGTGGACTCACTGTCCAAAAGCTCACTGCTTGATGGTGAAGGCTACAACCTTCTGAATAACAGATATGCACTATATCTGATGATGAACTATAGAGTAGACCTGCTGTCTTGATCAGTTCCAGTGTATTACAATCTTTCACTTCTTCTTCACATAGACCCTTGATGAATGAACCAACTCTGATAATCTGCTATGTACATCTTTCTTCACTTTTTGTATCATTCACACTTAGCGTATCATAATTGAACTACTATAAGTATCTTCTCCAAATTAGAAGGTCATGTTGGCTCTTAGAAACACTTCATCAATATCTTAGTTGACTTAACTAAGTACACAAACAATATTAAGTCCGCGCAAGTCAATGCTGAACAGATGCAACGCTTCACTGAGTCGGCCTCACCAAATTAACTATATCTTTGCAAAATTCTTGAAACACGTTTGGCGCCTTTGGATTTATATCAATAACTCATAATTAATCATGCATATACACACACATATTCTGAAGATAGGTGCAACTCATGAAACACGTTATATATGTCATCCCTAAACCGTTACACTTCCAGAATTGTAACTGCTAATAACAGAATTGCATAACTTTATTGAAACATCATATCTAGGTCTGCGTGTATGAACATAACATAATAAACATGTCAAAAACATGCATCTATCCATGCAGGTCTTCATGTCATCATTCAGATAAGTTCATACAGAATTACTACTGTGTATTATATGTTGTCATCAATGACAGACATACAAACAATCAACTATCAGAATCAAATCTCCAACAGTTTGAATCCCAAATATCTTTGACTGACACTCCCTGCTTCCTTTTATTTTAGCTTCTCCTCCATAAGGAAAATCTAGTTACACTAGCTCCAAGAAGAGGATCCCAACAACCAACATGATAATCAATAAAAAATTCATTGGCCAAACCACCTATCTTAGCCCTCTTCCTCTCAACAAAAGATCCTAGTAATTGATTAAGAAGCTTCATAGAAATGTTTTCTTTTTTTAAGGTAGTTTATTGGATAGTCATGATTTAAGCTTGTAAATAAGGTTTGATAGGGGTTAGGGTTTTGAATTCTATTCTCAATTATTCCCAAAGTTCAAAATTATGATTGAATATAGGATACCACCCTTGAAAACAAAATTTCAAGCAACTACAACAATTGAAACCAAGGCACACGAATAAAACCTAATCACAATTCTTAAACCCTAATTGCAAAGAATTCTAAGCATATAACCAGACAATGCAAGAATTAAGTGGAGGGAATTACTCATAAACATGGAAGATCCTTACTTATACTGATAATTCTTGTTACAATGACACTATTAAAGTTATAAATACATGCATGTAAGCTAGTTGTTGGCACTAATTATCCATTATAATTTAAATTCAAACATTGGAGGATCAATAACTATTTAGTTATTTGAGCTTTAGACCAATCAGAAATGACCATGTAGAAACACAACCCACCACCATAAGATTGATGGTCATTGAAACATGTCACCCTTTTACCCTTAACTTTCAATGCAACTTCATTTCAATCATGCAAGCGCAACGCTAATAGATTCGTTGATCTTGCTAAAGATAGTCACAAAATAAGTTTGTAATTTGAAGGTTGTCAGGGACCCACTAACTCTTGTACACATGCCACCTTTTGGTTTGATGAAATAAATGAATCAGCATTTTGGCCCACTGCTTGATTCTTGACCGCACCCTTGTGTACTTGGATGAGTACACATGTTTTTGGATGAGTAATTGAGCAAGCACAATGTGTTTTCAATCGTCGATCAAAATTGATATAATCGACCTTTAATTTGGTTCTGTTTAAAAGATACATGGGCCCGCGACTTTGACAATGTGACATATGGTGACATATGATTTGTTGATGAGACAAAGTGGATGAGGTGGGGGCCACACCATCATCGTTTCACTCTAAAATTTGGTGCACATGTTCATTTAATCATGCAAGCATAAAATTACCTTAGTCATCAATCTTCACACACATGCTTACAACTTAACATCTCTTACCAGTAAGAATACTTGGGCCCACTCATTTTGAACACTCACACTTTCTAGAAAAAGATTCAACAAAGCTAGAATTCAAAGAGGGACTCACCTTTTCAGTCTTGCACCTTTAATTTTGTAGATAAAGTTTAATTAATTACACAAGCACAATGCAATCATGGTCATCCATGTGTAACTAAAACAACCACAATATAAAGCATAATTAAGACCCATAGAGCAACACGAAGAGTTGGTACCAACCAAGAAGGTCTGGTAGGAATTATGACTTAAAAAACTTCAACGAATTAGACATAACAAGGATAGTCGATAACCGTTTGTTTGTTGGAATTTATCTAGAATTGGAAAATGGGAATTGGTGAATTGGTATAGGCTAATTCAAATTTTGGTCCAAAATGAGCATTCTGCAATTCCACCTCAGAACTTGGAATTGGAATTGACTCATGAAATTGGAATTGAGAATTCAATTTTGAGAAGGGAAACCAATTCCTATTTTCCAATTCTAGGTCAATTCCAACAAAAAAATGGACATAAGTGATTAAGGCTATGGGGCAACTGGTTGAGCTAGTCAAGAGGGTAAATCACCCGACAACTAAGTAGACTCAAAAATTAACTTATGCAACTGGAAACCCATCGTAGGTAGTCAAATTCAAAATAAAATTATGGAAGCTCAGGAACTTAGGTTTTATGGTTTTAGGTATAATGAGGAACACTAAAGGGTTTAAGTATACATAGGGATTATCACAAGTAAGCTAGAAAGCATTAAAAGGTTCATTCCCAATAGTCTCCATGTGACCGCTTAAGTGCATTTTCTGCTTAAATTTAAGCAGTTAGAGTGTTCCCATGCAAATTTTCAATCATGGGAAAAGGATAAATTGTAATCTTTCCCTATTTTAGTGGAGCACCTATAATTTAGGAATTGAACTTAAGCATTGAAAAACATGGGGGGATAGAAATAAGTAGTGAATGCTTATTGGGAAAATGTTAGTGGCTTCACAAAATTGTTTCCGTCCTTTTTTATTGCCTTCTTTTTTCTGTGACTTTTTTATCCAAAAAATATTGTTACTAATTTTATTCAAAAATGCAAATTAAGATAAGATGAGCAACAAAATTTCATAATCATGGGGCCACCAGCTCCACAAATTGGTGCTAAAATTTTTGAGTAGTGACTATTGGTCAAAATATGCTTAGCAATTGCATGGGGAACTTCCCTAAGTGTCTACATGAATAATGCTAACTATAATAGAAACTTCCAAAACATCACAAGAAAAATAAACTTAGAATAAATTAAATAAGTAATCACAAAATAAATGATAGGACTTGCAAAGGTCAAGACACCTTAATTTCATCATAATATATGTATGTGGGTATGTATCTTTATATACTTTTGCCTAAATACACACACACACATAGTGTGTGTGTGTGTGTGTGTGTGTGCAAGAGAGAAGAAATAATGTATGAGCAAGAGAAATGGAAGAATAAAGAATAGAAATAGAACCACAAAGGAGAAAAGGCATAGAATAAAAATGAAGGGAATGTTATAGGCAAGTGCCTAGAGTGTCCAGATGAATGCCACATGGGAATTCAGACCATTGATATATAAAATGAGGTTTTAGATGAAGTTAAAATGATGGAAGAATTAGTTATTATATGTGGTTTCATCAAGCCCAAACTCAGAAGAAATAAAATTAGAGCATGAATCTTAGAAAAATGGAAAACTCAAAAAATTGTTTAACTTCTGCTAATGGGTTTCTTTGTCACCTTTTTTCTTACCTCAGAAGAAAGAGAGAGATTACTTTAATAAGGTCTTTGGATGATGGGGAAAAGTAAATATAAAACCAAGAAAAAAGAAATAACTCTTTCACCTAATCTCTTTTCCCTTGATAAAATTTTTCCAATGATATGATCTACCATATTGAGAGTACGAATGTAATTTCATACTCTCGCTAAAGTGGGGGTTAAATGTAGCATCAAAAATTCCATCACTTTGCAGTTTATTTCTTATCTAGGCCCTATTTTAGCATTCTTGGCCTTCCATGCCCGACTGGTTGATCCAACTCAATTGTATCTTTAATTTTGGCTTCTCCTTTCAATTTAGGACCCCAAGTCCTAATTTAGGACTGCATTGGAGGGATCAAGGCACCTTGGGCACCCTTCTCTTGAGAGTGAGGTGGCTTGGGCATTCCAATCCCTTGATGTTTAGGCCCAAATTTAAATCACTTAAGTGTGAGCTTGTTTGAGCAGAAATTTTGAGCCCGTGTTAGGATACTTTGAGTTTAACACCCTAAAATGATAGGGAGAGGTATATAAGAAATTTATCCTCCCTCATTTTGATATCCACAAGAATCAATTTGATACCATTCAAGATCACAACTATAATTTTGCATCTCAAGTCCTTAAGAGAAAGAGATCAAGCATCCAAGATATTGAGGATAAGGAATAATTTGAAGATCTATGCATTTGTGATTGCATCCATGATATTATTATCCTAAAGACAACTACATCAAGTCAACATCAACATCTTCACGGCCATTTCAACATCAAGAGGGTTTATAAAGGTATAAAAATTTCATTTTTAGATCTAGCCCCTGCTACCTAATAATGCACTTTCAATTCAAGTTTAATTTATTTTAAATTCAAGGTTATTTTGCAAACTAGGGTTTGACTTAGGAAAACCCCTGTTTACACAACATTTCCCTTATTTTTTGTGTGTAGGAACATGTGACTAACGCGTGGAGAGAGTTTCATAAAGATCTAGAGGAGATATATAGTTTATAATTTTTCATATTTGGAACTATTAGGAGCGATCCAAGCTAGGCACCTTAGTCCTAGGAGCAACCCGACCTAGCTGCCCTAGTCCTATAGATTATGCATGAGATTTACACCACAATTTAGTTAGAGTCTTTACTTGTTCAATATTGTGCCAAAATCTTCCATTCATTCTGTTGTCTTCTTGTAAATGATTAAAACCATCATTTCATCCTATTTAGCCCTAATTCTTGTATCCATCATGTACACTTGCATAGTCATAATCCCCCACAACAAAATACCACTAAATCCACTCTGTGATTCACCCATCTTGAGCCCAGTAGATCATTCTCCTTCAAATGTAATAGGTAAGCATGAAGTAGATTCCTTGTTTGCATGCATAAACTTGTGGATCCTATTTCACCTTACCCACCTTACAACTTTCCAAAATATACATAATTAATTTGAAAATGCTAAGTAAAATGGAAGCATGAAATTGATTAAACAACTAATCTATTACAAAAAAAACATGATGAAGGGTACTCCCCTTATTCAACCATACACACACAACACAATAGGGAAATAAATAGAAAATTTCAAGAACAGAACAATGGAAAGAACAAAAATACTTTGTTTATTTTATCTTCAATGAAATGACATTACAATATTCATAAAAATAGCATGCTACATCCACATGGGAATTTTCTTTGCAATAATCTGCAAGATAGGGGCACAATCTACACTACTGGAACTGAACCCTAAAATCCCCCTTTAGACCTATAAGTAGCACAATTAACCCCCTTAGAATATTATGGAAAGTGAAATTTGTTAGAGTTAAAAGGGTATTTTCACTTATTAATTAAATCATTATTGATTTAATTATTAAGTCACCTTTTACTTATTAATTAAATCATTATTTGATTTAATTATTAAGTCCCTTTTATCTCTATTTCACTTAAGCTAAACTTTAGGCATGCAATAATTGATTCTTTTATTAATTATTCATGCAACCTTGGTTTCTTCACCCAACCTTAGTTTATTCACCCAACCTTGGTTTATTCACCCATCTTAGGGTTTTGATCTCCTTTAAAAGGATTGATCACTTTGTAAGTATCTAATTCTTTATAATTATAGAATTACTCTCGGGAATTCTCTCAATTCCTTCTCTCAATGATATTTCATATTTCTTGGACATTATGAGTTGTGTCTCCATTCTTTGCTATGTGATAGGTTATTATGTTGTAGGTGATCTTGGCTTATGAATTCGATGAATTCTAACAAATTTTTCCCATTTTAGTTCCCAACGGTTCAATTTCCTGCTTTAAGTGATTTTTCTCTTTCTTTTGTATTGAAACTAGAGTCTTGATGGTGCAACTTTCAAAAACCATAACTTGTGAACCATGGAGTCGATTGCCTATTATGACCCCATTTTAGAAATCTCACAAAGAACTCTACATTCATAGGATTGTAAAGTGCCAACCAATCAAAGTTTGACCCCTTTTAGAACCTCTAAAGCCTTCAAAATTAAGTTCAAAGTTTTTGTACCACCCTCCCAAAACAAAAAAAAGTTCAATATCTTCAAAATCATACTTGATCTTTCCATGAAACTTTATTAGTGGACATATATATTCAAAATGAACCTCTTGGGAAGTAATTAGAACAATCCATTCTCAAATGAACAACTTACTAAAAATAGTAAACTTTACAAAAATAGTAACCCTATCCAAAGATAGCCCTTATTGAAAACTAGAAAATATTTTTAGGTGATGTAAGATTTCTCTTACACCCTGGATACTCCTGCATCAGATACCCAAGGTAATTTGACAAGTGACCTTGTCATATCTTAGGTGTGTAAAGGAAAACCAAGGCGGTAAACCTCTTCCTTTTATAGCTATGATGAATCTTAAATAGGTCATCCTTTTCATTTGACCAAGTACTCTTCATATTTATTATTTCTTATGCTTCTACCCACACGACTATCTAGGATATCCTCTATCTCTTCTATAGTTGACGTAGGTGCTAGAATATTTCACTATGCTTTTGCTACCTCATCTTCCATACTACTTTTATGATACTTTGTCAAATTTGAAATAGTAAACATGGGTGAAATATTGAGTTCACTGCGCAACTATACTTCATAAGCATTTCCTAAATCATTCTTCTTCAGGATTTTCCATGGTCCAAATTTCTTCATCTTCAACTTGTATGTTCCCATTGGAAATATCTCCTTTCTTAAATGAACCATAACTTCATCTCCAATCGAAAATTCCTTATGTCTACTTTTATGATCTTCCTTAATCTTGTACTGATTATTCATATTATTAATTTTCTTCCTCACCTCCTCATGCAAACTATTCAAGTATTTTGCAAAGTCTTCAGCTTCAACACTAATCTTTCTCTAATTTCCTCCTTCCTTAAATTTAAAGCATTTCTAGGACTACTTCCATATACAATCTAGAATTCTAATTTACTAGTTCTCCTATTGACAAAATTATTGTATGAAAATTATGCCTGTGGTAAAATCAAATCCCACCCCTTCATTTTATCTCCAACTAAGAATCTCAACAGGTTTCCCAAAATCACATTCACCACTTCTGTCTATCCATCAATTTGTGGATGGTGAACTTAGCTAAACTTCAAATATATCTTCAACTTTTTCCATAATGTCCTCCAAAAGTACCCAACAAACTTAGTGTCTCAATCTAAACCTATGCTCTTTGGTAGACCATGTAGTCTCACCACTTCTTTGAAGAATAATTTTGCAACATGAACAACATCATTATTCTTTCTGTAAGGAATGAAATGTGCCATCTTTGAGAACCTATCTACCACCAAAAAATAGAATCATGCCCTCTTTGATTCCTTGGTAAACCAAGAACAAATTTCATTCTAATATCCTCCCATGGTCTCTCTGGTAAAATTAATGGCTGATAAAACCTTGTATTCTGCCTAGTTCCTCTTTCCATCTGACATATTCTACAACTCTACAAAAACTTCTTAGCATCTTGTTACAGTTGTGGCCAGTAATAATGTTCAGTAACCAGAGAAATGGTTTTTTCTTGACCAAAGTGTCCATCCAATCATCCACTATGCTTCTCTTTGATTAGGTTCTCCCTCATGAAACTATTTAGAATGCACAATTGGATCCCTTTGAATAACATCCCATCTTGTATTGTAAAATCCAATAATGTGGTTCAGTCTAAAGTAATCGGTTATGTACAAGCTCTCTAGGCCTCACAAAAATTAGGATCCTTAGGATACAAAAGCTTGAGTTCTTGGAGCCCAAAAAATTCAATCTCCATCTCTATCAATAAATTTTTCCTACTACTCATGGCATCTGCAACCCTATTAGACTTTCTACTTTTGTGCTTTAAGACAAAAGTGTAACTCTACAAAAACTCAACCCATTTTAAATGCCTTTGATTCAACTTTCTTTGGATATTCAAATACTGTAAAGCTTGATGATCAGTAAACAAAAAAAAATATTTAGGAAAAATATAATGTCTCCACTTCATCAATGTGTGAACTATAGAATAAAATTCCTGATCATAAACATAATATTTTCTTTTGACATCATTCAACTTCTCACTAAAATAAGCAATGGGTTTACCTTCCCGACTCAAAACAGCTCCAATGGCATTGCCACTAGTATCACTGTCTACTTGAAATACCTTATTAAAATATGGAAGTTCAAAAACAAGCTACTATATAAATTTTCTTTTTGACAAATCAAAACTCTTTGTTTCTCATGTAGTCCACTTAAAATATGTTCTATCCCCCCTCATAGTTTCAGTTAAGGGTCCACAAATACTACTAAATTTTTTGATAAAATTTCTATAAAAGATAACCAAACAATGAAAAGATCTTACCTCAATAGAAATCCTTGGAGTAGGCCATTCAAGGATAGCCTTCACTTTCTCTGGGTCCATTTTAAGACCATCTATTGAGACAACAAATCCCAGGTACACTAACTCCTTCACAAAATTGCACTTCTTCAAGTTTATCAATAAATTTTCTTCCCTTAACTTATCAAAGACCCTATGACTATGCATTATATTATTTTCTAATGTCTTACTAAAGATCAAAATATCATCCAAGTAAACAATAACAAACTTTCTAAAAAATGGGATGACGTTGATGATTTGCCTTTTGAGGTGCAATCATTAATTGACAATGACTGTTTACGGAGCAGGCAGAAGGAGTTTTAAATTATATTTTTAATGAAGAGTTTTGAATGCAAGGTGATGTTTAATTATTCATTTTTCTATACAAAGGACTATGAATTGACTAGCCTCTTTATTTCACACAGTTTCTGGGTTTTGTTTGATAAGTTTCATTAAGAACAGAGAACGAGTTTACTCAGAGACATTGTGAAGGATAACTAGAGTGGTGAAATAGGTGGCAGAAAGAAAAGGTCTGAACTTGCAAATTTCAAGTAGTGGAAACAAAGTAAGGAGGTCTAGGGGATTCTAAATAAAGGAGTTATGGAAGGTTTCATGGAGAGGTTGCATGGTAGGAACCCTGATGTACCTAAGAAATTCTTCAAAACCTGGAAGAACAACAAGGTTTTAGTGGGTAACCAGTATATGAAGGTCACTGAGGATATTTTTGCTGAAGCTACTGGTATGAGTATTGATGGGTTGAAATTCTATTGAGATAGGAGTATCTCTAATACCAATTTTGAGAGGTTCCCTGATATGGAGAAGAAAAGAAAAGGACTGGTGAAGGCAGATAATTCCTACCACAACCTAAATCGTATCTCTCAGCCTTGGAGGTTTGTCTTATATGTTGTTATTAACTACATTACACTTGATGGTAGATTTACCAGAGCTTAGAGTCACCATTTCTTGTTGCTAAATCATTTTAGGCATGATGAGAAAGTTAGTTTCCCTTACTATTTGTTGATCTCTCTGGACCACACTATCAAAATATTTCAAAATGACCCTCAACGGGATCATGCCTCGCACCAAGGTTTAATGCTTCTGGTGTTTGATCTTCTGAAAATGAAAACGGTGGAAAAACCCTTCCTCAAGGGTAAAGCTAGGGCTGAAAAAGAGACTGAAGGGGATGAGGATGATGATCTGTATGAAGAAGAAAGTGAAGATGATGAGGAGGAGCCTTTTTAGGTTAAAACCACAAAAAATACTAAATTCAAGGGGTCCCCCTCTAAGAAAAAATAGGGTAAGACTGTTGTGGAAGATTCTTCTACTGATAAGGATACTAAAGAGGATGACTGTGAGGAAGAAGGGGAAAACTTTGGAGACAAGAGGAAAAGAAGGGATCTTAGGGGAAGTATAAAAAAAACTAAAAGTATTAAAAACCCCCGTAAGAAGTGTTGGAAAGTGACATTGCAAGCAATTGTTATTTTGTCATTGTTGTCAAACCTTAATTGGTGAGACTATTGTTATCTGTTTGAGTACCATATCTATTGTTGACGAAGAAGATTTAACAAGAAGACCAAGTGAATGGTTGAGTTAAGGAAATTCAAAGGGTATTTGATCAGTTGGCACTCTGGCAAAGTAATTTGTTGTTTATCTTTCAAAGACAGTTTTTCTGGCTGTTCTGTGCCGAGCAAGTTTGGCTTGTGCCAAGCAAAGTTGCTTATGACGAGTAAAGGTTCTCAACGCCAAGCACCATTGTAATTGCTGAGTGGGAAACAGTGATGTTGGCTGACTTACAGTAATTGGATTAATGATGAGATTTGAGATCTCTAGCCGACTTAGTTGATTTTATTGGGATATGTAATGTTAATTAAAGATTG
Organism: Thuja plicata; assembly: GCA_018584345.1. NCBI lineage: Eukaryota > Viridiplantae > Streptophyta > Pinopsida > Cupressales > Cupressaceae > Thuja > Thuja plicata. The sequence continues at coordinate 1,752,947 of MU226990.1, forward strand.
ATCCATGTCATTTAATGTATGGGTAATCATAATTAATGCATGGTTTCAAGATTTAATTAGAGACTGCTTTGGAGAAGTAAATGTAATGCAATGATGGAATGATCCATTGGATTTGACCTAACCTAAGATCTATGATCTTGTTTAAGCAGCAAAAGATTTATCTGACCTAGACAAAGAGGTATATGATAACCTTAGGGGTTATTCATTATGTGTGGATGAATGTATGTGTATGCAAGAAGTTTGCATAGTTGATTTACTGTTTAGCATGATCTAGCAGAGAAGGAAAAAAGGCAGAGGTAGAGTGTTGCATGTGTGATTGCTTGATGGATTTCCAAGCAGATCAGAAGGTTGAAATGACGATGCAGGCTATCTAGTAAGTTAACATTAGAGCTATAATTGGATATGAATCGCAAAGTAAGTTGTATGTACCAGATCACAACTGATGATTAATTTCTTACCATTGTATCAGTTAAATCCTTTAACAAGGTTGACTTAACAATCATTTTTATAAATCCTCTAACAAGGTGACATTTAGATTGGAATGTTCTAAGTCCTCTAACAAGGCCACTCCTGGCAGGGTGATTAAATCCTTTAACCAGGTCACACCTAGCAGTGTGTTATTGTAACCTTTAACAGGGTTGGCTCCTCACAGGGCATCACTTTAGAAGAGTGAAAACTTGGTAGCATGTTACTGGTGGTTTTTCCCATATTGGGTTTCCATGTTAAATACTTGTGTCAACTTGTGTGAATGCTTATGGTTTGCTTTACTGTTATGTTACTACAAGCTAATTTCAACTGACAGTAAACTGCATGATTAAAGTTGTTGATTTATGCTACTGCTACCGAGTAGATTTGAAGTATAAAAAGTTTTTATTTGCTACATCTAGACCTGAGGATAACTGATTCACCCCTCCCCTCTTAGTTATTCTAAATCATTCTAACAATTGGTATCAAAGCTTTGGTCTCCTAAAAATAGTTTGAAGGTACTTGGAGCGAAAAGATCAAGATGTATAAGGAGGTCCCAAAGCTGAACAAAGATAACTTCCCTACATGGCAGAGTTTGATGAAACTACATTTAGCTGGTATTGGAGATGATGCTAAGTGACTTATTGAACATGCCTATGTACCACCTTCTACTCATCTCTCAGTTGTACAACTAAGAGAAAAGGAAGAGCACAATCAAGCAATGTTGGAGATCGCCTCCTCATTGAGCTATTTAGAGTTTGATGATATAAAGAACTACACAAATGCAAAATAGATGTGGGAAAAACTTGCAATAGTCTATGGTGGAGACAAAAATGTGTTGAGAGCTAAATTAGAAAGTCTAAGAGGTAGGTTTGATGAGATGAAAATGTAAGAAGGTGAAAATGTCATTCAGTACTATGGAAGAATAAAAGAATTTGTAAATCCCATTAGAGGGGCTAATGGAACTATTGATGAGACCACCATTATGAGAAAGGTACTAAGAAATTTACTTCTTGTATATGCTATTAGAGTTTCTGCAATTCAAGAATTGAGATGTACTCCTAACAATAATCTGAATCTGGGAAATTTGATAGGCAGACTCACTACATTTGAAATGTCAAATTATGATAACTATAATCCACAAGGGATTGATTATGCTTTTAGATCATAGCTGGTTCTCAATAAATCTAAGAAAGGAAAGAAACATGTGGACAGTGACAGTGACACTTTTGATGATGATCTTGAAGAACTTGAAGCACTCATGGCAAAAAGGCTTTCCAGAAGAAAAGGAAAATACAGAGGTAAAATTCCTATTATTTGTTTTTCATGCAACAAAGTTGGTCATATAGCTGCTAGATGTCCTGAAAAAAATGAAAAAGATGAGAGAAGGGACAACAAATACAAAGAATACAAAGACAGAAAGGATGACCGAGACTTCAAGAAATATAAGGACTACAAAGACAAAGGTAAGAAATCTTGTTATATTGTTGAAGAAACTTTTGACAATGACACTGATAATTCTGATGACATTGATATAGAAGTTGTTTATGTTGCAATGAAAGAATATTTTGATGATGATGAGAAAACTACACTAATCTCTTATATGAGAAAAAATGATCATTGGATCATTGACAGTGGTTGTTCCCATCATATGACT
>MU226990.1:1755286-1773621 GCA_018584345.1 Thuja plicata
ATTTTATCTGGATTTATCTGAAGAAACATGTTTGTTTGCATAATACAATGATGTTTGGTTATGGCATAAGAGGTTGTGTCATGTGAACTTTGATAACTTGGTAAGCATAAGTAAACTGAAAAAGGTTGGAGGGCTACCTAAATTAAAGAAACCTGAGAATTCTATGTGTAAACAATGTCAACTAGGAAAGATGACTAAGTCTAGTTTCAAGAGAAAAACACATGTATCAGAGGAAATTCTGGAATTGGTCCATATTGATCTCTGTGGTCTCATTGGAGAAAGAAGCTATTGTGGTGCTAGATACTTTATTCTATTTTTTGATGATTATTCAAGGATGATGACTGTAATGTTTCTCAAGTAAAAATCTGATGCATTCCATTTATTTAAATGGTACTTAGCTAAAGTTGAAAAGGAAAAAGGAAAAAGTTTGAAATGCTTAAGATTTGATAGAGGTGGAGAGTTTATTTCTAATGAGTTTAACAGGTTTTGCAATGACTGTGCAAGAACACTAATGATGGAGAAAACTGTTGCACAAAAGTATTGGAAAGAAGTTGTAAGTACTGCAGTCTACACACTGAATAGAGTTCAAGTCAAGAAAGGTACAAATGCTACACCTTATGAAATTTGGTATGGGTATGCACCTAGTGTAAAGTATTTTAAAGTATTTGGAAGCAAATGTTTTATACTAAAAGAAAAAATAAATGGAAAATTATATGCTAAAGGTGAAGAAGGTATATTCCTTGGTTATTCAACAAAAAGCAAAGCTTACAAATGTTTGAATTCTAATACTAACAAAATTGTTGAAAGTGCAAATGTAAGAATTGATGAGTTTGCAGAAAGAAATGAAGCTGAAAGTACACAAGAGCCTGAAAGCTATAGATCATTTGTATATCTAGATGAGGAAGATTCTAATTCACTACCTGAGACTACTTCTAAACAACAGCATGCACCTACTGAGTCACAGAGTGGAATTGCCGAGCAACTGGAAGTGAATGCCGAGCTATCTGATGGAGATGTCAAGTCACAAAATCAACCAGAACTGAATACAAACAATGAACCTAAAGCAAGGAATGAGCCTACCCTAGAAAAATATGTGAGAAAGAATCACAATTCTGATCAAATCATTGGGTCAAAGGATTCTACTGTTATGACAAGAAGTAAGTTGAAAAATTACACATGTCTGTTATGTGAATTTGAGCCAAAAACAGTAAAAGATGCTTTAGAAAATGAAGATTGGATACAAGAAATGAATGAGGAAATTGAACAAATTGAGAAGAGAAAAAATTGGACACTTGTACCTAGGCCGAAGGATAAAAATGTAATTGGTACAAAGTGGGTATTCAGGAACAAACTGAATGAACATGGAGATGTGACAGGAAACAAAGCTAGACTGGTATGCAAGGGTTATGCATAGGAGGAAGGAATTGACTACTGTGAAACCTTTGCCCCAATTGCAAGATTGGAAGGTTTCAGAACCTTACTTGCATATGCATCCTATCAAGGATTCAAAGTTTATCAGATGGATGTGAAATCTACATTTCTCAATGGTATCTTGGAAGAAGAAGTATATATTGAGCAAGTTGATGGTTTTGTGGACCCAAACAAAAGGGATATGGTTTGCAGATTGCACAAAGCATTATATGGATTGAAGAAAGCACCAAGAGAATGGTATTGGAGATTGCACAATTATCTAATCAAGATTGGATTTACAAGAACCAATGACAACAACAACCTATACTTGAAGACAGAGCAAAGAAAAGGTACATTATTAGCTGAAATTTTTGTGGATGGCATCATATTTGTTAGAATACTTCAGAGATAACTGAGAGGGGGGGGGGGGGGAATGAGTTATCTACAACTTNAGACAGAGCAAAGAAAAGGTACATTATTAGCTGAAATTTTTGTGGATGGCATCATATTTGTTAGAATACTTCAGAGATAACTGAGAGGGGGGGGGGGGTGAATGAGTTATCTACAACTTTAAATATTTTGTACTTATTAAACTAGATTGATACAAAGTAAATACACATTCAGATAACACATTACACAACACATCAATTTGGTTACAGGGAAACCAAAATGTAAAAACCCCGGTGGGAATTAGTACCCACAAAGAACTATATTGTTTATAATAATCCCTGTTAAAAGATTCTTCAACCCTGTTAGGAGTTGTACAATACAATGTAGTAGTATAGTTGACCTGGTTAAGGGTTGGACCCTATTAGGAGTCTTTTACATGTAACCCTATTAGGGGTGGAGGACTCACTATCCAAGTGGTGAAGGCTACAACCTTTTGAATATTTGATACACACTGTATCAACAAGGTGAACTGCTGTTTGTTACACTGCTTGTCTGATCAGTTCCTTTTTATGCGCCAATGCTTTAACCTCTTGTAAAGCACTATAAAAATCTTTTCTATATTCTGAAAGCTTCAAATTAAACATCTATATTATCAACATATGATAAATATAGCTCTGTTGTATCAACCCTCTGCTCTGCTTGTCAATCTCTGGCTTTCACAACTTTTCTTATCACAAATGACCTTGTATAAATACATACTCCAATTATGAGATTATGGGACCTGTTAGAAAACTCTTGATAAAATCCTTGTCGGCTCTACAAAGCGCGCAAGTATAATTACAACTGCGCAAGTCAATGCTGAACAGATGCGTCGCTTCACTAAGTCGACTTCACCAATTTGACCATATCATTGTAATCTTCTTGAAACATGATTAGCACGTTTAGATTAATATCAACAACGCATAACTCATCATGAATATACACACGCATATTCAGGAGATACAACTTAATTAACATGTTACATACATTGGCCTTAAACCATTAATCCTCCAGAACTGTAACTGTCAATAACAAAATTACATATCTTTACTAAAACATCATATCTGAGTCCATGTGTATGAACATAGCATAGTAAACATGTCAACAACATGTATCTATCCACACTGGTCTTCATGTTATCATATGGATAAGTACATACATAAGTACTACTGTGTATTATATGTTGTCATCAATGACAAACATACAATCAATTAACTGTTCAGAATCAAATATCCAACAATATTTACTGGACAAGATGTGTTATGTCAGAAATTTGCAAAAGAAATGCAAACTGAGTTTGAGATGTCTATGTTTGGTGAAATAAAATTCTTTGTTGGCTTACAAATTTATCAAATGAAAAATGGTATCTATATCACTCAATCTAAACATATCAAAGAGATACTGAAAACTTTCAGAATGGAAGAGTCCAAACTAGTGAGTACACCCATGGCTACTGGACAGAAGCTGACAAAAGATGATGACACAAAAGAAGTGAACCAAACACTCTACAGGTCAATGATTGGAAAACTATAGTATGTTGTACACAATAGACCTGATATTGCCTTAGCTATTGGGATTGTGGCAAGGTTTTCTTCTAATTCTAAGGAAACTCACATGATGGCAGTCAAAAGAATTTTGAGATATTTGAAAGGAATGGAGGACTATGGTCTATACTACAAAAAGAATGACAAGTTTGAACTCAGAGTTTACACTGATTCTGACTGGGCTAGAAATGTTGATGACATGAAAAGCACTACTGGTGGAGCATTTCTTTTAGGAAAGAGATTGATCTCCTAGACAAGCAAGAAATAGAACTACACCTCACAATCTACAGCCGAAGCCAAGTATGTGGCAGCAATAGTTAACTATTCTAACATTGTGTGGTTGAAGATACTACTAAAAGGTATGAAGGAAGAAATCATTGACCCAGTTGTCATATACTATGATAATAAAAGTGCTATTAATATTTATAAAAATCCTATGATGCACTCAAAGACAAAGCATATAGCTATCAAGTATCATTACTTGAGGGAGCTAGTTCAAAGTAAAGAAGTGAGACTGGATTACGTGAACACTAAAGAACAATTAGCAGACATATTTAGAAAAGCACTACCCAAGGATGCTCATGAGTATCTATGAGGTAAATATGGGGTGATTCCCCCAATTGAGGATAATTAAGTTCTATATGGTACTGCTGCATCAAATGTTTTATTCAAAATATCTGACACATTGATGCACAGTAAGTCACACTTTAGGATGCTGGCTCAAGTTGTGAACATGAACAAGGACAAAAAAGAAAAATCAGTCATACTGAAGATGAGAGGATCATTATGATACTGAATATCTACATGATAAAGATATTGATGTCTTTGGCATTGTTGTCAAAGAGGGAGAGATTACCTATAAAGAGGGAGAGATTACCTATAAAAAGGAAGAGATTGTCGAGAAAGAGAGATTACAAAGAGGGAAAGATTACATAGAGGAAAAAGTTACTATTGAAAACATTGAAGTAATTATCTACTTAGAGGGAGTCTACAGATGATTGGACATAGATGGTGGCAGTGTGACTATAGACATAGAGGGAGAAATGTTTTACAGATAAGAATCAGAATGAAGCAAAGACATTAATGAAGATTCGTTCATATCAAGGAACATAGGTGAATTTTTTGAATTTTTGGATTGTTTGGTAACTATGCTTGTTAAATCATTGTTTTAATATTTTGTGTTGCCATCAATGCCAAAGAGGGAGATTGTTGGAAAGTGACATTGCAAGAAATTGTTATTTTGTCATTGCTGTCAAACCTTAATTGGTGAGACTATTGTTATTTGTTTGAGTACCATATCTATTGTTGATGAAGAAGATTTAACAAGAAGACCAAGTGAATGGTTCAGTTAAGGCAGTTCAAAGGGTATTTGATCAGTTGGCACTCTGGCAAAGTAATTTGTTGTTTATCTTTCAAAGATAGTTTTTCTGGCTATTCTGTGCCAAGCAAGTTTGGCTTGTGCTGAGAAAAGTTTCTTATGATGAGTAAAGTTTCTCAATGCCGAGCACCATTGCAATTACCGAGTGGGAAACAATGATGTTGGATGACTTACAGTAATTGGATTAATGATGAGATTTGAGATCTCTAGCCGACTTAGTTGATTTTATTGGGATATGTAATGTTAATTAAAGATTGATCCATGCCATTTAATTTATGGGTAATCATAATTAATGCATGGTTTCAAGATTTAATTAGAGACTACTTTGGAGAAGTAAATGTAATGCAAAGATGGAATGATCCATTAGATCTAACCTAACCTAAGATCTATGATCTTGTTTAAGCGGAAAAATATTTATCTAACCTAGACAGAGAGGTATATGATAACCTCAGGGGTTATTCATTATGTGTGGATGAATGTATGTGTATGCAAGAAATTTACATAGTTGATTTACTGTTTAGCATGATCTAGAAAGTAAGGCAAAAAGGTAGAGGCAAAGTGTTGCATGTGTGATTGCTTGATGAATTTCAAAGCAGATCAGAAGGTTGAAATGACAATGCAGGCTATCCAGTAAGTTAACATCAGAGCTGTAATTGGATCTGAATTGCAAAGTAAGTTGTATGTACCAAATCACAACTGATGATTACTTTCTTACCATTGTATCAGTTAAATCCTTTAACAAGGTTGACTTAACAGTCATTTGTATAAATCCTCTAAAAAGGTGACATTTAGATTGGAATGTTCTAAGTCCTCTAACAAGGCCACTCCTGGCAGGGTGATTAAATCCTTTAACCAGGTCACACCTAGCAGTGTGTTATTGTAACCTTTAACAGGGTTGGCTCCTCACATGGCATCACTTCAGAAGAGTGAAAACTTGGTAGCATGTTACTGGTGGTTTTTCCCATATTGGGTTTCCACGTTAAATACTTGTGTCAACTTGTGTGAATGATTATGGTTTTCTTTACTGTTATGTTACTACAAGCTAATTTCAACTGACAGTAAACTGCATGATTAAAGTTGTTGATTTATGCTACTATTGCCAAGTAGATCTGAAGTACTGAAAGTTTTTATTTGCTACATCTAGACCTGAGGATAACTGATTCACCCCTCCCCTCTCAGTTATTCTAAATTCATTCTAACAAGAAGAACATTGTCATTTCTTCTGAGGATGATGAGGACTTTGAGAAGATGAAGATTAATAAGGAAAATATTGGTGAGGAGATTGGGGATGCAGGGAACTTGGATGGTGACTTAGACAATCTAGGTAAGGACCAAAATTCTCTGTAGAGGGAGGAGGAAAACTTGTAAGAAGCTAACCAGGTCCTGGATGAAATTGTGAGGAAAATTGATAAGGATGATCTTGGGACCAAGGTGATTGCAGACAAGGAGAAAAGTGGGGTTAGCATTGTGATGAAAGATAAAAATTACCTTGTGGATTTTACGTATACAATGGGAAGCTAATGGATGATATCGACATTGTCAAAGAGAAAATGCATATGATGGTGTGTGATATCAACCTCCTTAAGAAGATAAGCATAGGAGAAAAACCGATTGTTGTGTGCCTTGAGGAAATGAGGGATGTTGTTGGAAAAAAGGATGCTCATGTTGCCATGGTCGATAAGGTTTTTAATCTAGAAAAAATCATGAAAGAGAAAGAGGCCATGGTTACTAAAGGGGATTTCAAGGGTAGGCTTGACACTCTACGAAATAGAGTGGAGAAATTAGAGAATACTATGAGGAAAATCGGGGAGCAGAGGATTTTCAACCTCAAATCCTATACTGAACATGTTAAGATCTTGGTCAAAAAGATGGAGTAGCCTAAAGGCGAGAAGGAGGTGAAGGACCTAAAGGAGGCTACAAGACCTGGAAAGTGCATTTGGATGAGCACTAGGAAGACTAAGGCAAAAGAAGACAAGGAGCTAGAAGAGCTCAAGAATACTGTTGATCAGATGGAGATAATGGTGGTCCAGGCTTAGGACCTTATGAAATGTATTTAGCTATCTCTTTGTGTTGTCCTATCTTTTTGTTGTGATGTCTTGTTACGTCTCTTTTGGTGCAGCCTTTTATATATCGATAGCTACTGTGTGTTTTTCATGATTTTTTCCTTGGGTTTTTTGGCACATACTTTGTTATTCTTTTGATGGTCTATCTTCGATCTCTTTGTAAAAGGTTTTGGGTCCTTTCGAAACCTGCTTTTACTTAATAAAAAAAAATTTCTCAAAAAATATTTCAATACCTCATTCATGAGCCACATGAATGTGCTTGGTGCATTAGTTAGCCCAAAAGGAATGACTAACCACTCATACAAGCCCTCCTTTGTCTTGGAGGATGTCTTCCATCCATCACCTTCTCTAATCTTAATTTGATGATATCCACTTTTTAGATCTATCTTTGTGAAGTACTTAGCTCCACTCAAGAAATACATAATATCATCCATCCTTTGCAAGGGAAACCTATACTTGATAGTAATATTATTGATATCCAGAGAATTTGTACACATCCTCCATTCTCCATGTTTATTTGGTGCTAGTATTGTTTGTACAACACATGGGCTCAAACTCTCTCAAATCAACCCCTTCTATAACAACTCTTGAAATTGTCTATTCAATTATTCACTATCTGCTAGATTCATTGTATGGGTTTCATTATTTGTTAAAATGGCTCTAGGAATTAAGTTCATTTGATGACTAATATTTATTATTTGTGGAAATCCATTAGGTACATTATCTGATACAATATCCTGAAACAAATCCAACAAATATACAACTTCCACAGACACATCTTCTAATTTCACTTTATCAACTCTTGGAATTAAAAAAAATTATGTAGTGCCTCCCATTATTTCATTATGTTCCATGATTATTTTAATCCAAGATGTACTCTTGTTGTGATATTATGATTATCTGCATGATGAGATTCTTCGACAATAGTTATTATTTTGAATGCCAATATCTTATTTGTGATAGATGGATATATTATGTTATTGTTTCAGTTTGATCATATCAACATGATGATGCTAGTGATGTGACATGATTCTTATGATGATATATGGTTATTTTGTATTTGGGACTACTGATTGACGATTATCAGGATGATGTTATTGGACTCCTTGATTTATTGTGTCTTTTTGTTGTGGATATATGAGTTATTTACTTTCAGTGATTTACACTCAGATTAGTTATAGTACCATTTATCTAAATGATTTTAAGTTTAAATGAAATGCTAATTTAATGATATGATTTTTATTGTCTTCCCACATAATTTCTATGCATTTTTCCCTTTGTACCAGTATAAAGTGAGGATTTGTAGTCACTCATTTGTGAGACCTACATGATGTACCTCTCTCCTTCACTATTGTTATTATGTATTATATGTGCTTTGGCTATTTATATTATGAGTGTTACTCAACTGATGGAGATGATGATGAAGACTGAGATTAGAGGTATACAAGATTGTAGAAAGAATTAGATCAGTTGTTATTTTTTCATTGATGTCAAGCAATTGATTTCTAGTTCATATTGAGCTGCCATATCTTTTAGAGTTGATTTAATTGGGAAATAGATAAAGATCAGAAAATGATATGATCATCTTGAGATAATTGGTTTGTACTTTATCAACCTGGTAAAGCAGATTGGACAAGTTGGTAAAACTAAAGGGTCAAGCTACCAATCAGAGAGAGTCTGTTTGTAAAGGGTTATGGGAGTCGGTCAGGACAATGAGACATTGAAGCACTGAGCAGTGCATGTTAGTCACCGAACTGAGAGTTAGTTGTCAAGCATAAAAAATGTTAGAAATAAGGATAAGAATACATTTAATGCAATGCTACAGCTTTCTAGAGGATTCCAATAATGGAAAGGACGTTGGTTACAAGATCTACACATAGGAAAATTCAAGGAAGAAATCTATGGTATATATGAAGAAGAAAATGTGAAGGTTTTATTTCCAAGAAAAGTGCAAGTTCTAAGGTGATGCCAAAGTGGCTAACCGAGTTTCAAATTCACTAAATTAGTTCAAAAATTTAATCTAATGGATGAACGTGATTAAAGGAAAACCTAATCAAGCAGATTAAGAGGAAAAAATAAAGTCTATTTAAAGGATGAATTTGAAGAACAAATGGCTGGCAAGTTGAAGTGTTGAAGTTCTATCGAGTGATGTAGTGAAGAGAAAAGAAATGATAATTTGAGTCTAAGAGAAGAGATTGATGAAGTGTTAATGCCAGTAGTCAGAGAGATCATAAATGGATCTGATCAAGCAGGAGGATAAGATTTTAACCAAGCATACTTTAGAAGAGTATTTTTCATTTGTGGGTGATAATTCCCATAGATTTTTTTCCCAAATTGGGTATCCTCATTAAATCTAGTGTCAAATGTGTTGAATGATTCATGTGCATTTTATTTACTGCTTATGCAAGTTACTGTTTAAGTTATTGAAGATATTTGGTGATTCAATTTTTGTTGTTATTTATCCTACCGAGTTGAATCAGAGTTAAGTTATTAAGTGTAAAGTATCATAAGTTTTTTGATTCACCCCCTATTAGTAATCAAATAATTGGCATTAGAGCTATGTAATCTAAGAGATAAGTTTTAAAGACTTGAGATAAAGATTTGAAGATGTATAAGAGGGAGGCACCTAAGCTAAATAAGGATAACTTCTCTACATGTAAAGACTGAATGAGGTTGCACCTATATGGTATTGGAGATTATGTAGTATATTATGTTGACAATGAGTATACACCACTGGAAACTGGTCCCTTGACAGTTGAGGAGATAAGAGAAAAACAAAACCACACACAAGAAATGATTGGGATGTCATCTACTCTCACTGATCTACAGTTCAATTCCATTATAGAATGTGATACAAAAAAGAAGAAGTGGGATAGGATTGAATTGATACACGGTAGATATTGACATGTTATGAAGGAAAAAGATAAAAGCTTAAGAGGGAAATTTGATTCTATGAGAATGAAAGAAGGTGAAAATGTTAAACTATACAAAACTAGACTAAAGGAAAATTTGAATGCTATTCGAGTTGCTGGAGGACAAATAACTGAAGAAGATGTGAAAATAAAATTTTTGAGGACATTTTTACCTATGTATGATATCCTAGTATCTTTAATACAAGAACTAAGATCTACTACTCAGATGACTATTTCACTAGATGCTACTATTGGTAAGTTGATTACTTTTGAGATTAATGATTTTGATAATAGTTTACCTTCTCCTGCTAGGATTGAGTCTACATTTAAATAATCTTTGAAGATTGGAATTTCTAGGGAGTCTAGACCTAGTGATGGTTATGCAAGTGGTGCTAGTGAAATATTCTATAGTTGCGAGAGTGAGTTAGAAGAACTGTATGCTGAAGATGAAGAAAATGAAAGAGAATTTGAAGCTCTACTAGCTAGAAGACTACATAGAGGTAAAGAAAAGTACTGAGGTAAGATACCCTTGAAATGTTTTAAATGTAACAAGATTGGACATATTACTTCTAGATGCCTTGACAATGACAGTGATGAGAAGAAATACAATCGAGATGAGAACAAAAGAGAAAACAGATTCAAGAGATTTCGAGATTAAAAAAATAAAGGTAAGAAGTCATGTCATATTGCTAATGAAGGACTAATTGATGATGACATGGATGATGATGTCAAAGAATAATTTGTATGTGTTGTCATCATGGAAAATTATGATGAACAAAAGAAAGAAGAAAAAGCCCTAATATCACATGTAAGAAAAAATGATACTTGGATTATAGACAGTGGGTATTCACACCACATGATTGGTGATACACTTAAGTTTATAACTATGGAAGAACATAATGGACGATATGTTATATTTGGTAATGATGCTCCATATCCCATGAAAATTAAAGGTTCTATAATTATATTAAATAATACAAGATGTGATGATGTATATTGGGTTGAAGGATTAAAGTAAAATTTGTTGAGTGTGGCATAACTAAACAATTTAGGTCACTGAATCAAATTTTAGAATGGGAAGGTAAAGTATTTGATTAGAAAGGAAGTCTGAATTTCCACTGGAGAATAATCTAAAGGTAACCTATTTTATCTTGATAGATCTATTAATATTTTTTTGTATGCTAAAGTTGAAGATGCATGGTTATGGCACAAGAGGTTGTGTCATATAAATTTTGACAATCTAATTAAAGTGATAAAAAAGAATATAGCAAGAGGTCTACCGAGATTATAGAAACTTGAGAATGTCATGTGCAAGGAATGTCAAGTTAGAAAAATGACTAAGTTAAGTTTTACAAGTAAGTCTTATGTTACACAAGGAATTTTGGACTTAGTGCACACTGACCTATGTGGATCAATGAGAACAAAAAGCTAATATGGTGATATATATTTCATTCTATTTTTTGATTATTATTCTAGAATGATGTCTATCATGTTTTTAAAAGAGAAATTTGAAGCTTTCCATATGTTTATGTGGTACAATGAAATATTTGAAAAGGAGAGTGGAAGAAAATTGAAGTGTCTGAGATCTGACAGAGGAGGAGAGTTTACTTTTGATGAGTTTACACTCTTCTATTAGTTGTATTCCCAGTTCTGGTGTTTACCCTAAAATTTTTGATATCTTCATGACTGAGAAGTGCACAAGTTTTGAAAAATGTGTCCAAAGCTGCAAGGTCCCTGAGAAAGTTCCATGTTTTTAGGTCAGAATCCAGAGAAGTGGAAAAAAACCCTATCTAAGGTGTCATTATATGAAAAAGTGTTAAAAACCCTAGATATGTTAATCTGGTTTATATTTTTGAGTTACTTTTTAAAGCTTAAGTCATAAAAAGGTCATGTGCTTTTTAAGGTTAGTCACCTAGTCTCCTAATATTAAACGAATATTCTATTTCATAATGAGACTTAGCGATTCACTTTGGTCAAGATGTCTCTAAAAATAAAAGAATATACCTTATAAGTCATGAGACTTAGTGAAAAGCATCAATTGTGAAGTCTCCCAATGAAGAAAACATGATTTGGTGACATGGAGACAAACGGTTAAGTCACGGTGTCGCACACGGTATACTGCAGTTAGTAAATTATTAAGAGACTTAGCAATTCCTTTAGTTGCAAGGTCTCCAGATTAGAACACAGTTAGTAATAAGTTAAAAGGATTTAGTCACCATGTCTCTAGATAAAAGGTTAATTAAGTAAAAGGTTTAGAGACTTGGCAACAAAACTGCAGATTAAAATATATGGTTATCGGGTAGTCGCTAGTCAAACTTGATAGGTCAGCATTCTTCTAGCGACTCAGAGACAAATAGGTAAAGGTGAGACACATGTCCAGAATGAAGCTAGAAGAAGACATCATTCACGTGGTGTCCATATGATTTACGGTTTTAAAATGTATTCAGCGACTTAGCGGGGCCGTTAGATGCAGATGCAGATACAAATGTGATCAACGGTAGTCACTGAGTCTCTATAAAATTTTCCAAGAGTAAAAATATTCTTGCGACAATGAGATTAAGCTTTAGTCACGTAGTCTCCAAATTGAATGATAAAATAAAGTTTCATAAGCCTTGTCACTAAGTCTCCAAAGGAAATATGAAAGAGCGGTTTTATTCAACGATTGAGTGACTAAGGGTAGTCGTGGGGTCTCGTAAAGGGAAAAGAGTATTCAGAGACTTAGCAATCAGAGATTAATAGATGAAAAAGTAACTATATTCATAGGGTCTCTGAATAAAATTTGAGTTAGGTTATTCTACTAGCAACTTGGATTCCTTTAGTCGCGTGATCGCCAGGAGTCAACCACAGTTAAGCCGAGGTGAAGAAAATCATGCAGTCACCAGGTCTCTAGAAGAATTGAGAGTTAAGGGATTTGATCAATGACAAGGAGATAATGTATAGTCACTAGGTCGCCAGATGTGAAAATTGATAGTTATAAATGGCAGTTGCTGACATGACAATGTGGAAATTCATCGACCAATAGGAATAAGGAGGATTAATGACAGTATGAAAAAGGTAGCTGAGATGTCTGATAAAGAGACAATCATATCAAAACATGTGATTTTGTTAGAATTTTATAAGGGTTTTTCTAAGAAGTACTCATTTGAATTCGATTTCCTGTCACATTCATGAGCCACGGCTAGGAATTCAATTAATACCACATCATGCAAACTTGAAGGCTGAATTGATTGATTTTTCAATGATGAGTTAAGTACTTTGTAAAATTACTATAAAGGGATGATCTTAGGTTTATTTTCATTCATCATACATCTAGAATTTTAGAGCGGAGCATTTGATAGGTTTTCTGTGTCTAAGAAGAAAGAATTGTTAATTTAGTACAGTTTTTATCAACTTTAGAGTGATTATTTAGTTTTCAGAGATCTTGAATTATATTCAGTACATAGAGAAGGGTAAGGTGTCCTAAGAGAAGATTTGTTCCAATATCGGTGAAAAGGAAGTGGAGAACAAAGAAAAATGAGTAAATTAGTTAGTGTGGCATCTACCAGTGGGAAGAGCGATGAGCTGGATGAAGATGCTAACAGAAAAAGGAACTTCTCTAATGAGTTTTTGAAGTTGTTACCTGGGTCTACATAGAACAAGAGGGAAAATGCCAACATATTGGTAGATGAATACTGCAATATCAGAGATGCCCATACACCAGGTTCTATAGATCTTTCTCTTTACAATTACTTTTATAAGAATGCTGATAAGGCCATACCAATATCAAACCCCTGGACTAGTGGTTTGGCTAGGTTAATTGTTCCTGATGTCTCTGTAGATGTAGACTTGTTTCTAGGTCTAGCAAACCATTATGACCCCTTGTCAAAGATAATTAAAAAGAGTGATGGTGCTGCACTATTAATTTTGAATAGGAATTATTTTATGCAAGCTTTTGGTTTGTATAGTACCATGTCCACTCAGATTAATATTACAAAGTAGGAGGAAAGATATAGGTTACAGCCTAGGATAGCTAGAAATCAATTACATAAACATATCCTTAAGGAGGTTAGAAACCACATTGTCCCTTTACCAGGAACTGTGCCTTATTGTTTCAAGGATTTACATTTTGATATCAAATACACTACATATGGTTTGTGTAAGGTGCTGGGTAGAGATGCAGGAGATGAGAAGATAAATGATGGGATTTTAATGATGGTTTTGGATTTACAAGATGTGCATTCTAGTAACATCTATGACTACATTTAATACATCATTGAAAAAATGTATGAGGGGTTTGTATCTATACAGAAGAAGGATAAAGATCCTAAATTTTTACACTATTCTATCCTGATGCATCTATTATTGCATTTTAATTATGGCATCATGGATGTAAACATTTTGAACCCCCAGAGAATTTTTCATGACCGGCATAATCCTCTCCAATTTTGGATTAAGATATGGAATTTTACTTCCAAGGACTTTGATTTTTGCGGATTTGAGAATTGGATTGTGTACCCTTTGATGCAGAGCTTGGGTGTCAATAAAACTAGACTTCTAGTGAAGGTGTTACAACTACTAAGACCATGTGAGTATTTTGATAAGTGGGAAGGTGACCACAATTAGGGAGACTTCTTTTTAGAAGAAAATTTCACTATGATTAGAGTGTATGGATGCACACATCCTCCCCATGTCCTACCATATCATGTACCATCAAGAATTGCAGCAATGGAATTTATTTGGAAACTTTTGTTAACTCATAATGAACATTTTGCATCACATAGGAAGGGGACATTAACCCCTAGAAAGTTCAAGATTTTTCAATTTATAATTGGCAAAGGTGCTATTGATCTAGTAAGCAAATGATTGGAAAGCTGTAAGATGGGAGCAACATTGTATAGGTATATTGATCCAGAGGGATTTATTGCAGGAGCTAAGAAACTCCTAACTCCTACCATACCAAATACATATGCGCATGGTCTTTGTGTAGAGGAGGATGCTACTAGGAATATACTTGATGAAGAAGAAGTGAGAAATAGAAGAGAGAAAATTCAAGAGTTGTTAAATTTAGAGAAACAAATAAAAATAAATGGATTAGCATTTGGAGGTTTTTACCCTGATTTGCCATATTTTGATAAAATCAAAGCTATGCTGGATAATTTTTACACACTCTCTGAACAACTGGATAGAGTTCTAGACGTAAGAAAAGGGGGAAAAGAACCTGAATATTCAGAGTCTGAATATGAAAGTGAGAGTGAAGAAGAATATGTCAATCCACCTCATATAGATCAACCACAGTAGAAAGTTGGAGAAGTAATTCAGGTACAAGGGGAATGGGGACACATTATAGATTTAACAGAAGTATCTCAACCTGATGGTATAGATGCGCCTACTACAAAGAGGCAAAAAGTTGATCTTGGTCAGACATCTCATGATCAGAATTACATAAGAAAGGAGAGAAAAAGGGATAGAGTAAGTGCTCTTGTTCCTAGCAACAGATTATATGATCATAATTTGAGAAAGGAAATCAGAAAGGGAAATAAACTACAGCAAGAAGTAGAAGAAAACATAGAGTTGCCTCTTAGAACATGTATAGATGAGAGATTGATCCATCAACATCAGTTCTTGCAAGATGATGATTTCATTAAAACTGATGAATTTAAAGATTTCCTTAGATGACGAAAGAAGGAAGAGATCAGTGAGCAATTGAGAATAGTTGGTGAAGAAGCAGTAACAAATGAGGCTCTTTTAGCTTTACATTCGTATGATCCTGAGACTAAGGACATCACTCCTGAGGAAGCTAGAAAATTAGTGTTGGAAAGTGGCATGTTGCTTGCTGAAGGCTGGGATTTAGCCTTAACATTTATAATAAATCAAATAAGAAAGCAACCAGATTTAAAGATGACTACTGACATCCAAATGGGTGATATGATTAAAGGATTTGGGTATAGTCCAAATTCTCAAGCATTTCCCATGTGGAGTTTATGTCCTAAAGACCAGAAGCCTCAATTGCTAAATATTCAAGAGAGCATGGTGGGAAACCAAATGGTATGGATAGTCCAAAACACAAATGATTTGGAGATTTCCAAAATAATGACACATTGGGCACATATGAATGAAGATAAGACAAAATAGTTGTCTGAAAAATGTGGTGTTTTGATAGAGGAGGCTAGTGCCCTGGCCAAGGATAGAGAACTGTGCCACATTAAAATTCATCAGTAAGATAACATAATTGCTGAATTGACTAAACAATTTTTGGAAAAGCCAGAGGTTGTTTAAGTAGCCTCAGAACAGCCTCCACAAATAGAACAAAAAGTTGAAACAGAGGAAGAGGTAAAAACAGATTATATGGCTAAGAAAGATAATGATATTACCATAAATGCATTGTTGAATATACTTCAACATAGGATTGATATCTTAAAAGATAAAACTGATATAATCCTAAATGCATACAATAAATCACCTACTTTAGATGTTGAGGTGATAGGGTACATCTCCATTTTGACTCCTTTTTTCACAACATGGTCTTCTAGGATATGGTTATTTGAAAGGTTGGCTTCTTTACAGCCACATAGGCCAGATCTCCTAGAAATTGTGACAGAGTTAGATGATGAGATCAAGAAAATAAATGTGACTTTACCTTTCTTTAAAGGTAAGTTAAATCAGATAGAGGTAAAGATGAGCCTGTTTGGATTGAGTTTCAATAGATTTGTTCCTCCACTAAAGGGAGAAGATGATCAGATTAAGGCCTTGGAGGCCTGGAGAAATGAGTTTGACAGTAGACTGCCTAGTAAAGAGACATTTATTATAGATTCTGATCTTGATTTGGAAGGTTTCAATAAGATTTTGGATGAGGCTTTTAAAGTAGAAACTGACATTAATAAATTATTAGTTGATGTCAAATGCATAACTGATGTTAGATGGGAAAGGAAGAAAGCACAACTACAGAGTATCTAGAACTTCGAATTGCCTGCAAAGGAAGACGTGACAACATGGGATCTAAAGACAAAACCAAAGAAAAAGAATCCTGTTGAAATAGAAGAAGAGGTCCTAGATGAAGAATAGAAAGGAACACTTGGCACCTTATCATTGAGCACAGGGAGGTTAGTAACCACAAAGGACAAGTGTAGGTTAGCTTGAAATGGTGGTCGCTTGGTCTCAATATAAATATAAAATACTATCATGAACACAATCAGACAAAGGTTCCAAAATCCATGTGAAGACAAAAGAAGATCAGATTTCATCCTTTATTCTTGTCTTCCCACCACTCGAAAATTCTTGTTTTTTGTCTTTTATATACTTTTTTAGGGTTAGGTTTCTGAAACCATCCAAAGCTTATTGCATCCTTTCCTTAAGGATTCCAAGATGGTTTAAGACCTATATATAGATCAAATTTTAATATTTTTGAGAGAGATGAAATATATTGGCAAGCCAAACTTCTAGATTTCAGTCTGTGTTTTTGAGCTTTTAACCTTGATATGTATTGAAGCAGAAATTTATGAATACAGTGCAACTTTATTCCATATTGTTATTGTCTCTTTTCTTATTGACTGTACTCTTTTATGTTTAATTTGTAAGGCATGTTAAGAATATTGGCTACAACGTAGCTATCTAATTATTTGCAAGTTTCTTCTAAGGGGAGAATTAAATCTTGTGAGTAGTTTCAGAGAGTACAACAATAATTGAGGATTTGATATAATATTATTAGAGTGACAGGGTAATTTGTTAGGCATTCTACCTAAGTTGTATGTAGGTTGTAAGGCATCTTACAGTACTTTTATTTGTTTTTCTATGGATTTATATATTTTGACTCTATAGCCCAAGGATAGGCACTGGTCTAGGAACTTGTCTGGTAATCCATCATCATCCAAAATATCCAATACTATTCAAAATCAATTATATTCAGAATATATATTTAAAATCAATTGTATTCACAGAGATTACAGTTGGAGTTTGTTGATTTCTTAAAGAGAAAATCAAATAGGTTATTCCTCCTAAATTCATTAGAATTGTAAAAGGAAAGAAAGATGAAATTCCTTATTATGTTGATATCTATCATCATTAAGATAATGATTTGGATTGTTAAGCTCTTCCTCAGAATAATCATAGTTATTTACATTGTCATTTATGTATCTATATAGGAACAGAGCATTCAACACATAAGCAAAATCCACTCTAAAGATACTGTCAAGACAGTAATCAATCATAGGTAAAACCTGCCTGAGCCAGTGGATCTCAAAAAAGAAGGAGGTGATAATAGGTATCCCCAGTGTTATCAAAGTACCTCATCAATTAGTTTTTTCTCTTTCTTGAGTCAGAATTTCAAAGGCATTGGGAGTTATAGAGTTATTCAATTATTCAAGTAATTTAGAGGCCCTGCAAGAAAAAACCCTAACAAATTGGCGACTCTACTGGGGACTTCAAGTGATTACAGATCATACCAGTTGTAGTTGTCAAAATTTTCTATTGATATTATTCATTCATTCATAACTATTGTTGGGTGGCGACTCTAAAAGAAAATCTCTGAGATTAGTGCAAATTTAGTAAATATTTCTCAGAATGAATACTAGGTCAAGGATGAAAAATAATCCTGAGAAGGTTTTAGATGGTGGAATCCCATCAT
>MU226990.1:1777302-1793317 GCA_018584345.1 Thuja plicata
CAACAAAATTAAGCAATGCCAAGGTTGAGGATTTGGAGGAAATAAATTTAGGATATGAAAATAGTCCTCAAGTTGTTTATATTGGAAAAGGTTTAGACTCTCATATAAGGACAAATTTGATCAAACTATTGAGAAAATATAAACATGTCTTTGCTTGGTCTTATGAGGATTTGAAAGCCTATAGAGAGGATCTTTTTCAACATGAAATCCCACCAAAGTTAGATGTGAAACCATTTAGGAAAAAATAGAGGCCTATTAACCCCTTGTTGGCTCCTAAGATGTAGCAAGAATTGATGAAGTTAAAAGATGCTGGGATAATCCAGCCCATTAGACACTCAACTTGGGTATCAAATTTGGTACCGGTCAGAAAGAAGAATGGTGATATCAGACTGTGTGTGGATTTCAGAAATTTAAATATTGCTTCATTAAAAGATAATTATTACTTTTCTAATATGGAAGCAATGTTACACAAGGTGACTCGTTGTGAGTTTCTATCTATGATGGATGGTTTCTCAGGATATAACCAGGTCTTAGTTAAAGAATCAGAATAGTACAAAACTGCATTTACCACTCCATGGGGAACCTATGTTTACTTCAAAATGCTATTTGGACTAATAAATGCAGGAGCAAATTTTTAAAGGGCCATGAATGTTGCTTTTAAAGAATTCATTGATTTATTTATGGTCATTTATCAGGATGATTTAACTGCATATTCTAAGAGAGCTGAGGATCACTGTGATCACTTAGGTAAGATTTTCAATAAAGCATTAGAATATGGTGTTTCACTTAATCCCAAAAAATGTCATTTTGCAGTACAAGAGGGAAATTTGCTTGGACACATAGTGTCTAAGGAGGGGGTAATAATAGACCCTGAGAGAGTGGAAGCAATTTAGAAAGTTATGGCTCCAAAGAACCTAAAAGGAGTACAATCTTTCTTAGGAAAGATTAATTTTTTCAGAAGGTTCATAGCAAACTTTGCAGAGATTGTTAAACCTATTGTAAAGTTGCTAAAGAAAGATGCAAAATTTTTTTGGAATAAAGAAGCCCAACAGGCATTTGAGAAAATAAAGAAAGCAGTACAAGAGGCTCTAGTTTTAAAATCTCCAGATTATACTAAGCCCTTTTCTCTATTTTCATTTGCATCTTTTCATACAATTGTTGCTATTTTACTACAAAAAGATGAACAAGGATTTGAACATTCAATAGCTTTTTATAGTAAATCTCTACTAGCTACAGAACTTAATTATGAGATAATGGAAAAGCAGGCTTATGCTTTGGTAGAAGCTGTAAAGTCTTTTAGGCTATATTTGGTCTGTGCTCATATACAAGTATATGTTCCTCACTCAGCAGTGAAAGATATTCTTACACAGTTAGAGGTTACTGGTAAGAGATGTAAATGGATAACCAAAATTTAGGAATTTAACCTTGAGAGCCATATTACAAAGTTAATAAGAGATCAGGGTCTAGCAAAACTCATGATAGAAGAAACTTGGATTTAGTACAAATAAATCAGATAGAGATACATGATCAAACTATTAAAAGCATAGAAAGGCAACCATTTTATACTAATATAGTGTTTTTCCTAAAAAATGCCAAGTGTCCTGATCATATGATAGAAAATCAGAAAAGAAATCTGAAATTGCAAACCCAAAAATACACTTTGATTCAAGGAGACTTATATTGGAAGGATAAAAATGGTGTATTGTTGTTCTGTCTTGATAAATACCAAGCTGAAAAGGTTTTATGTGAAATGCATGTAGGAAAATGTGGAGGTCATTTTTCTACCAAAACTATAGCCCATAAGGTTTTAAGGGCTGGTTACTATTGGCCTAGTTTACTCAAAGATACCTATGAATATGTCAGAAAGTGTGAGCCTTGTCAAAGGTTCTCAAATAAGCTAAAATTTTTAGGAGCTCTGTAGTTAAACCCAGTAAGTACTAAAGCCCCTTTTACTATGTGGGGGATTGATTTCATTGGTGAATTTCAAGAGAAATCTAGTGGGGGACACAGCTGGATACTTGTAGCCACAAATTATTTTACCAAATGGATTGAGGCCATCCCTACAAAGAAAGCAACAAGAAAGGTAGTCATTGAATTTCTAATGGAGAATATTATAACCAGATTTGGTGTACCTGCTAAATTAGTAATGGATAATGCCATGAGTTTTAGATCAGAATAAATGACAGATTTCTATGAGAAATATGGGATTACAATATCATATTCATCCCCATATCATCCACAGGAAAATGGACAAGCTGATTCTAGTAATAAGAGTATATTGAAAATACTAAAAAGAATTCTTGAAAAGAATAAAAGGGTATGGCATACTAAATTAAAGCTAGCACTTTGGGCTGACAGAATAATAGTTAAAAAGGCAACAGGAAAGTCTCCATTTGAGCTGGTGTATGGTCTATAGGAAAGAATGCCTATCAACAATTTATTACTAGTATATCGGTTTATACAAGAAGAATAGTTAGATGTTTCTGATACTATGCAAAATAGAATGATCCAGTTGATAGAGTTGGATGAGACAAGAAGAAATAGCCAAAAAGAAAACATTAAGTTGCAACAGAAGATGAAATACCTATTTGACAAAAGGGCTACTGAAAGAAAATTCCAATCTGGTGACCTAGTTCTTCAATGGAATGCAAGAGCAGCAGATAAAGGAAAACACAAGAAACATGAGTCTTTATGGCTTGGACCATTTGTCATTTTACAGAGTTTTGGAAAAGATTCCTACCTAATGAAGAATATAAATGGAGAAGGTTTTGAGTTGCCTGTGCATGAGCAATTTCTCAAGCCCTTTTTCAACTAAGAACCAAAGTTCATGTGCAAGTAAGTATGTATCATACTGTAAATACCCTCCTTCAGTTGTGTAAATGTTGTAAATAGTTTCCCTTCTGTAATAGGTTAGTTGGTGTCCCTCTCAATTTTTTTTTTTGATCTATTCTGCAACTAGAGATTCTGTGGTTCTTTGCCATAAACTGTGTTTAGTCAATCCTCAAATAGAACCACTGTTGGTTGTATTCCCAGTTCTAGTGTTTACCTTAAAATTTTTGATATCTTCATGACTGAGAAGTGCACAAGTTTTGAAAAATGTGTCCAAAGTTGCAAGGTCCCTGAGAAAGTTCCATGTTTTCAAGTCAGAATCTAGAGAAGTGGTAAAAAACCCTATCTAAGGTGTCATTATATGCAAAAGTGTTAAAAACCCTAGATGTGTTAATCTGGTTTATATTTTTGAGTTACTTTTTAAAGCTTAAGTCATAAAAAGGTCATGTGCTTTTTAAGGTTAGTCACCCAGTCTCCTAATATTAAATGAATATTCTATTTCATAATGAGACTTAGCAATTCACTTTGGTCAGGATGTCTCTAAAAAGAAAAGAATATACCTTATAAGTCATGAGACTTAGCGAAAAGCATCAGTCGTGAAGTCTCCCAATGAAGAAAACATGATTTGGCGACATGGAGACAAACGGTTAAGTCACGGTGTCACGCATGGTATCCTGTAGTTAGTAAATTATTAAGAGACTTAGTGATTCCTTCAGTCGCAAGGTCTCCAGATTAGAACACAGTTAGTAATAAGTTAAAAGGCTTCAGTCTCCATGTCTCCAAATAAAAGGTCATTTAAGTAAAAGGTTTAGAGACTTGGCAACAAAATTGCAGATTAAAATATATGGTTGTTGGGTAGTCGTTGGGCAAACTTGATAGGTCAGCATTCTTCTAGCAACTCAGAGACAAAAAGGTAAAGGTGAGACACGTGTCCAAAATGAAGGAAGCAAAAGACATTAGTCATGAGGTCTCCAAATGATTTAAGGTTTTAAAATTTATTCAACGACTTAGTGGAGCCATCAGATGCATATATAGATGAGATCAATGGTACTTGTTGAGTCTCTATAAAATTTGCACAGAGTAAAAATATTCTTGCGACAATGAGATTAAGCTTTAGTCACGTAGTTTACAAATTGAATGATAAAATAAAGTTTCATAAGCCTTGTTGCTAAGTCTCCAAAGGAAATATGAAAGAGCAGTTTTATTCAATGATTGAGAGACTAAGGGTACTCGCGGGGTCTCGTAAAGGGAAAAGAGCATTCAGAGACTTAGTGATCAGAGATTAATAGATCAAAAAGTAACTATAGTCACAGGGTCTCTGAATAAACTTTGAGTTAGGTTATTCTAATAGAAACTTGGATTCCTTTAGTCGCGTGATTGCTAGGAGTCAACCACAGTTAAGTCAAGGTGAAGAAAATCATGCAGTCGCCAGGTCTCCAGATTAATTGAGAGTTAAGGGATTTGATCAGCGACAAGGAGATAATGCATAGTCGCTAGGTTGCCAGATGTGAAAAGTGATAGTTATAAATGGTAGTTGCTGACATGACAATGTGGAAATTCATCGACCAATAGGAATAAGGAGGATTAATGACTGTGTGAAAAAGGTAGCTGAGATGTTTGATAAAGAGACAATCATATCAAAACATGTGATTTTTTTTGAATTTTATAAGGGTTTTTCTGAGAAGTACTCATTTGAATTCGATTTCCTATCACATTCATGAGCCATGACTAGGAATTCAATTAATACCATAACATGTAAACTTGAAGGCTAAATTGATTGATTTTTCAATGATGAGTTAAGTACTTTGTAAAATTACTATAAAGGGATGATATTAGGTTTATTTTCATTCATCATACATCCAGAATTTTAGAGCAGCGAATTCGCTAGGTTTTCTGTGTCTAAGAAGAAAGAATTGTTAATTCAGTACAATTTTTATCAACTCTAGAGTAATTATTTAGTTTTCAGAGATCTTGAATTATATTCAGTGCATAGAGAAGGGTAAGGTTTCCTGAGAGAATATTTGTTTCAATATCGGTGAAAATGAAGTGGAGAACAGAGAAAAATGAGTAAAGTAGTTAGTGTGGCATCTACCAGTGGGAAGAGCGATGAGATGGATGAAGATGCTAAGGGAAAAAAGAACTTCTCTAATGAGTTTTTGAAGCTATTACCTAGGTCTACACAGAACAAGAGGGAAAATTCCAACATATTGGCAGATGAATACTGCAATACCAGAGATTCCCATACACCAAGTTCTATAGGTTTTTCTCTTTACAATTACTTTTATAAGAATGTTGATAAGGCCATACCAATATCAAACCCCTTGACTAGTGGTTTGGCTAGGTTAATTGTTCTCGATGTCTTTGTAGATGTAGACTTGTTTCTAGGTCTAGAAAACCATTATGAACCCTTGTCAAAGACAATTAAAAAGAGTGATGGTACTGCACTATAAATTATGAATACGAATTATTTTATGCAAGCTTTTGGTTTGTATAGTACCATGTCCACTCAGATTAATATTACAAAGCAAGAGGAAAGATATAGGTTATAGCCTGGGATATCTAGAAATCAATTATAGAAACATATCCTTAAGGAGGTTAGAAACCACATTGTCCCTTTACCAGGAACTGCACCTTACTATTTCAAGGATTTACATTTTTATATCAAATACATTGCATATGCTTTGTGTAAGGTGCTAGGTAGAGATGGAGGAGCTGAGAAGATAAATGTTGGGATTTTAATGATGGTTTTGGATTTACAAGATGTGCATTCTAGTACCAACTATGACTACATTCAATACATCATTGAAAAAATGAATGAGGGGTTTGTAGCTATACAAAAGAAGGATAAAGATCCTAAATTTTTACACTATTCTATCCTAATGCATCTATTATTGCATTTCAATTATGGAACCATGGATGTAAACAATTTGAACCCCCAGAGAATTTTTCATGACTGGCCTAATCCTGTCCAATTTTGGATTAAGATATGGAATTTTACTTCCAAGGACTATGATTTCTGTGGATTTGAGAATTGGATTGTCTACCATTTGATGCAGAGCTTGGGTGTCAATAAAACTAGACTTCCAGTGAAGGTGTTACAACTACTAAGACCATGTGAGTATTTTGATAAGTGGGAAGGTGACCACAATTGGAGAGACTTATTTTTAGAAGAAAATTTCACTATGATTAGAGTGTATGGATGCACACATCCTCCCCATGTCCTACCATATCATGTACCATCAAGATTTGCAGCAATGGAATTTATTTGGCAAATTTTAATAACTGATAATGAACATTTTGCATCACATAGGAAGGGGACATTAACCCCTAGGCAGTTCAATATTTTTCAATTTATAATTGGAAAAGGTGCTATTGATATAGTAAGAAAATGGTTGGAAGGCTATAAGATGGGAGTAGCATTGTATAGGTATATTGATCCAGAGGGATTTAATACAAGAGCTAAGAAACTCCTAACTCCTACCATACCAAATGCATATGTGCATGGTCTTTGTGTGGAGGAGGATGCTACTAAGAATATACTTGATGAAGAAGAAGTGAGAAATAGAAGAGAGAAAATTCAAGAGTTGTTAAATTTAGAGAAACAAATAAAAAGAAATGGATTAGCATTTGGAGGTTTTTACCCTGATTTGCCATATTTTGATAAAATCAAAGCTATGCTGGATAATTTTTACACTCTGTGAACAACTAGATAGAGTTCTAGATGTAAGGAAAAGGGGGAAAGAACCTAAATATTCAGAGTCTGAATATGAAAGATAGAGTGAAGAAGAATATGTCAATCCACCTCATATAGATCAACCACAGTAGAATGTTGGAGAAGCAATTCAGGTACAAGGGGAACAGGGACACATTATAGATTTAACTGAAGTATCTTAACCTGATGGTATAGATGAGCCTGCTACCAAGAGGTAAAAATTTGATCTTGGTCAGACATCTCAAGATCAAACTTACATAAGAAAAGAGAGAAAAAGGGATAGAGTAAGTGCTCTTGTTCCTAGAAACAGATTATATGATCATAATTTGAGAAAGGAAATTAGAAAGGGAAATAAACTGCAGCAAGAAGTAGAAGAAAACATAGAGTTGCCTCTTAGAACATGTATAGATGAGAGATTGATCCATCAACAATAGTTCTTGCAAGATGATGATCTCATTAAAACTGATGAATTTAAAGATTTCCTTAGATGGAAAAAGAAGGAAGAGATTGGTGAGCAATTGAGAATAGCTGGTGAAGAAGCAGTAACAAATGAGGCTCTTTTAGCTTTACAGTCATATGATCCTGAGACTGAGGACATCACTCCTAAGGAAGCTAGAAAATTAGTGTTGGAAAGTGGCATGTTGCTTGCTGAAGGTTGGGATTTAGCCTTAGAATTTATAATAAATCAAATAAGAAAGCAACCAGATTTAAAGATAACTACTGAGATCCAAATGGGTGATATGATTAAAGGATTTGGGTATAGTCCAAAATCTCAAGTATTTTCCATGTGGATTTTATGTCCTAAAGACCAGAAGCCTCAATTGCTAAATATTCAAGAGAGCATGGTGGGAAACCAAATGGTATGGATAGTCCAAAACACAAATGATTTGGAGATTTCCCAAATAATGACACATTGGGCACATTTGAATGAAGATAAGACAAAATAGTTGTCTGAGAAATGTGGTGTTTTGATAGAGGAGGCTAGTGCCTTGGCCAAGGATAGAGAAATGTGCCACATTAAGATTCATCAGTAACATAAGGTAATTGCTAAATCGACTAAACAATTTTTGGAAAATCCAAAGGTTGTTTATGTACCCTTAGAGCAGCCTCCACAAATAGAACAAAAATTTGAAATAGAGGAAGAGGTAAAAATAGATGATATGGCTAAGAAAGATAATGTGATTGCAATAAATGCATTGTTGAATATACTTCAAAATAGGATTGATATCTTAAAAGATAAAACTGATATAATCCTAAATGCATACAATAAATTACCTTCTTTACATGTTGAGGTGACAGGGTACATCTCCATTTTGACTCCTTTTTTCACAACATGGTCTTCTAGGATATGGTTATTTGAAAGGTTGGCTTCTTTACAGCCACATAGGATAGATCTGCTAGAAATTATGATAGAGGTAGAGGATGAGATCAAGAAAATAAATGTGACTTTACCTTTCTTTAAAGGTAAGTTAAATCAGATAGAGGAAAAAATGAGCCTGTTTGGATCGAGTTTCAATAGATTTGTTCCTCCACTAAAGGGAGAAGATGATCAGATTAAGGCCTTGGAGGCCTAGAGAAATGAATTTGATAGCAGACTGCCTAGTAAAGAGGCATTTATTACAGATTCTGATCTCTATTTAGAAGGTTTCAATACGATTTTGGTTGAGGCTTTTAAAGAAGAAACTATCATTAATAAATTTTTAGTTGATGTCAAAGGCATAACTAATTTTAGATGGGAAAGGAAGAAAGCACAACTACAAAGTATCCAGAACTTTGATTGGCCTGTAGAGGAGGATGTGATAGCATGGGATCTAAAGACAAAACCAAAGAAAAAGAATCCTATTGAAATAGAAGAAGAGGTCTTGGATGAAGAATAGAAAGGAACACTTGACACCTGATCATTGAGCACAAGAAGGTTAGTAACCACAAAGGACAAGTGTAGGTTACCCTGAAATGGTGGTCACTTGGTCTCAATATAAATGTCAGATACTATCCTGAACACAATCAAAAAAAGGTGCCAAAATCTGTGTGAAGACAAAAGAAGATCAGTTTTCATCCTTTATTCTTGTCTTCCCACACTTGAAAATTCTTGTTTTTTGTCTTTTATATACTTTTTTAGGGTTAGGTTTCTTAAACCATCTGAAGCTTGTTGCATCCTTTCCTTAAGGATTCCAAGATGGTTTAAGACCTATATATAGATCAAATTTTAATATTTTTGAGAGAGATGAAATATATTGGCAAGCCAGACTTCTAGATTTCAGTCTGTGTTTTTGAGCTTTTAACCTTGATATGTATTGAAGCAGAAATTTATGAATAAAATACAGTGCAACTTTATTCCATATTGTTATTGTCTCTTTTCTTATCAACTATACTCTTTTATGTTTAATTTGTAAGGCATGTTAAGCATATTGGCTACAAGGTAGCTATCTAATTATTTGCAAGTTTCTTCTAAGGGGAGAATTAAATCTTGTGAGTAGTTTCGGAGAGTACAACAGTAATTGAGGATTTGATATAATATTGTGGGAGTGACATGGTAATTTGTTAGGAATTCTACCCGAGTTGTATGTAGGTTGTAAGGAATCTCATAGTACTTTTATTTGTTTTTCTGTGGATTTATATATTTTGACTATGTAGCCCAAGGATAGGCACTGGTCTAGGAACTTGTCTGGTAATCCATCATCATCCAAAATATCCAATACTATTCAAAATCAATTATATTTAGAGTATATATTTAAAATCAATTGTATTCACAAATATTACAGTTGGAGTTTGTTGATTTCTTAAAGAGAAAATCAAATAGGTTATTCCTCCTAAATTCATTAGAATTGTAAAAGGAAAGAAAGATGAAATTCCTTATTATGTTGTTATCTGTCATCATTAAGATAATGATTTGGATTGTTAAGCTCTTCCTTAGAATAATCATAGTTATTTACATTGTCATTTATGTATCTATATAGGAACAAAGCATTCAACACATAAGCAAAATCCACTCTAAAGATACTGTCAAGACAGTAATCAATCATAGGTAAAACCTGCCTAAGCCAATGGATCTCAAAAAAGAAGGAGGTGATAATAGGTATCCCCAGTGTTATCAAAATACCTCATCAATTAGTGTTTTCTCTTGCTTGAGTCAGAATTTCAATGGCATTGGGAGTTATAGAGTTATTCAATTATTCAAGTATTTTAGAGGCCCTACAAAAAAAAAACCCTAACATCTTCTACAATGAAAATGGAATAAAGAGACAAATGTCTACACTTAGGACACCACAGCCAAATGGTATAGCTGAAAGGAGAAATAGATCCATTTTGGATTGTGCAAGAACACTGATGATTGACAAGGATATTTCTCAAACTTATTGGAGTGAAGTAGTCAACACTGTTGCTTACACACTTAACCAAGTACAATTAAAGAAAGGTACACACAAGACACCTTATGAGATTTGGTATGATCACAAACCTAATGTGAGTTATTTCAAAGTATTTGAAAGTATATGATAGATTCTTAAAGATGATAGAGATGGTAAGTTTGATTCTAAAGGAGATGAGGGAATATTCTTATGATATTCTACAAAGAGCAAAGCTTACAAATGTCTAAAAAAATCTACTTAGAAAATTATGGAAAGTGCAAATGTGAGAATTTATAAATCTACAGAGAGAAATGATGAGGAAAGCAAGAAGGAGCCTGAAGATTATCAAAGATTTGTATATGTTCAACCAGATGTTCTTGATACCTTACCGAATGCACAAACTAAGGAGGAAGCTAAATAGAGAGAAATACCACCAAATAATGGAAATGAAGTTCTACCGAATACCGAGCCTATTCTATCCAAGTAGGTAAGGAGACACCAATCACAGAGTAAGATAATTGGAGAAAACGATGTAGGAATTATGACAAGAAGAAAGGTAAGAGACAATACATGCTTAATTTCTGAATCAGAACCAAGAAGAGTAAAGATGCAATGAAAAATGAAGATTGGGTTAAAGTATTGAAAGAAGTGTTAGATCAAATTGTGAATAATAACACATGGACTTTAGTACCGAGACCTAAAGATAAAAATGTTATTGGTACTAAATGGATTTTTAGAAATAAATTTAATGGGCATGGAGATGTAGTTAGAAACAAAGCAAGAATAGTTTGCAAGGGATATGCACAAGAAGAAGGAATTAACTATGGTAAAACTTTTGCACCTATTTCTAGATAAGGAGTTATAATTCTACTAGCATATGCAACTTACAAAGGATTTAAATTCTATCATATGGATGTCAAGTTTTCATTTCTTAATGGTATTCTTGAAGAAGAAGTTTATATAGAACAAGTTGAAGGATTTTTTGAGAATACTAACAAGGATATGGTATGCAAACTGTACAAGGCACTATATGGTTTGAAACAAGCACCCTGAGCTTGGTTTGAAAGATTACATGCATATTTGATCAAGATTGGATTTCAAAGAACTAGTGATAATAACAATGTTTATATGAAATGTGATAGTACTAACAAGATTTTGATTGTTGAGATATTTGTTGATGATATTATTTTTGGAGGTAATAACACATTATGTAGATCTTTTGCTGAAGAAATGAGAAAGGAATTTGAGATGTCCATGATTAGAGAGATTAAATTATTTCTTGGACTATAGATTCAACAAGTAAAAGATGGGATTTACATTACACTATCAAAGTACATCAAAGAGATCCTAAAGACTTTTGGGATGGAAGATCAAGACTGGTTGGAACAAAGATGATTACTGGTTGTAAGTTATCAAAGGAAGATGAGTCAAAGGAATTAAATGAGACACTCTACTGATTAATGATTGGTAAGCTACAATATGTTGCTCATAGCATACCTGATATAGCTCATGCAGTTGGTATTGTTGCTAGATTTTATGCCAATCCAAAGGATTCACATATGTCTGCAGTGAAAAAGATATTTAGATATCTGAAAGGAACCAAGGACTTTGGTCTACTATACAAGAAAGGAGGAACTTTTGAGTTAACAGTGTACACCAATGCTAATTGGGCCAGTAACATTGATGATAGAAAAAGTACAAGTGGAGGAGCTTTATTTTTAGGAGAAAAACTAGTTACATGGATGAGTAAAAAGTAGAGTTGTATATCACAGTCTACTGTCGAGGCTGATTATGTTGTTATAGCTATGAATTGTGAAAACATTGTATGGATCAAACAACTACTAGAAGGTATGCAAGAGGAGATTACCGATCCAATTACTATCTTTTGTGATAACAAAAGTGCTATAAACATATCAAAGAATCTGGTAATGCATTCTAACACCAAGCACATATCTATCAAGTATCATTACTTGAGAGAACAAGTTCAAGACAAGAAGGTGATGTTCGAGTATGTGAACTCAAAGGAGAAATTAGAAGATATATTCACTAAGCCACTATAGAAGGATGATTCTGAGTATCTCTAAGGTAAATGAGGGGTCCTACCCCTATCCAACATTCATTAGAGAAAGTTTCATGCTGCATCAATTCTAGGACTCAATAGAATATCTATTTTATGAGTTGATGCTAGTGTTCACACTTTAGGTGTTTTCTGAAGTTGTGTAAATTAATTATGTATGAAAAGAGTTATCAGTACGTAAGGTATGATTGACTTCCTGAATAAGTTTTTAGGAGCATGAACCTTTGGCACAAAGAGGGAGAATGAATAATTGATGAATATAGATACATATAATAAGGGAGAATGAGTGATGTAAAAAACACAAAGAGGGAGAATATGCATAAAGATGATAAGAGAAAATGAACACAAAGGGAGAACAAGATCAAACAACTCAGAGGGAGTAAAGATAGAGCAAATATGTAAAAGAAAGATGAACAATTTTTCCATCATCAATTGACAATGTTGTTATCAATGACAAAGAGGGAGATTGTTACTCAACTGATGGAGATGATGATAATGACCAAGATCAGAGGTATACAATACTGCAGAAAGAATTAGATCAATTGTTATGTTTTCATTGATGTAAAATAATTGATTTTTGGTTCAGATTGAATTGCTATGTATTTTGGAGTTGATTTAATTGGGCAATAGATAAAGATCAGACAATGATAAGATCATCTTGAGATAATTAGTTTCTACTTTATCAAGTCGGTAAAGAAGATTGGACAAGTCGGTAAGACTAAAGAGTTAAGATATTGAGCAGAGAGAGTCTATAGGTAAAGGGTTATGGAATTTGATTAGGACACTGAGACATTGAACCACCGAGCAGTGCATGTTAGTCACCGAAGTGAGAGTTAGTTGCCGAGCATAATAGATGTTAGAAACAAGGATAATAATGCATTTAATAAAATTCTACAGCGATCTGGAGGATTACAAGAATGAAAAATAAGTTGGTTACAAGATCTATGCATGGCAAAATTTAAGAAAGAAATCTATGGTACAGATTAAGCAACAAAAGTGAAGGTTTTATCTCCAAGAAAAGTTCCAAGAAATGTTCAAGTTCTGAGTTGATGCCAAAGCGGCTAACCGAGTTTCAAATTCACTGAACTAGTTCAAAAATTTAATCTAATGACTGAGCGTGATTGAAGGAAAACCTAATCAACCAGATTAAGAGGCAAAAAAAAAGACTATTTAAAGGATGAATTCGAAGAACAGATGGCTAGCAAGTTGAAGTGCTATCGTGATGCAGTGAAGAGAAAAGAAGTGATAAGCTGAGTCTAAGAGAAGAGATTGATGAAGTGTTGATGCGGCTAGGAGTCAGAGAGAGCTTAAAGGGATCTGGTCAAGAAAGAGGATAAGCTTTTAACCGAGCATACTTTGGAAGAGTATTTTTCATTTGTGGCTGACAATTCCCACATAGATTTTTTCCAAATTGGGTTTCCTAGTTAAATATGGTGTCAAATGTGTTGAATGATTCATGTGTATGTTATTTACTACTTATGCAAGTTACTATTTAATTTATTGAAGATATTTGGTGATTCGGTTGCTGTTGTTGTTTATTCTACCAAGTTGAATCAGAGTTAAGTTTTTAAGTTTAGAGTATCACATGTTTTTTGATTCACTCCCCTCTCAGTAATCCAACAATGAGCATACACACTTGACATTTTCTTATTTTAGTGAACAGGTACTAGACACATTTCATTTCATTTGCAAGATTTGAGTGTGTCTATATCCCCAATAGTGGCACAAGAGATAGTAGCTTCGGCCTTGCATACTGAGCCAATGTCATCCTTGTATGGATGATATATTCATGGTATTATATTATTTCCCTCTATACATGATTGGAAAATACATATTCATATTGCATTTGTGAATGGCTAGTGGCTATTTGTGCAT
Organism: Thuja plicata; assembly: GCA_018584345.1. Taxonomy (NCBI): domain Eukaryota; kingdom Viridiplantae; phylum Streptophyta; class Pinopsida; order Cupressales; family Cupressaceae; genus Thuja; species Thuja plicata. The sequence continues at coordinate 1,791,143 of MU226990.1, forward strand.
TTATTGCTCTGCAGTTATTTTGAAAGGATTTATTTAAATGTTGGTTTTAATGTATTTTGGGGATTTTTAGTATTTAATTTTACTTTTCAGCTAATTTGTCGTAGTTGGATTCAAAATGAGTGGGATCAATTTATTTAATTTGGGGAAAGGGATAACTAGATTATTTAAATTATTCAAATAATCTATTTTATAAGTCACTTTTGGAAAAGTGCTTATTATGTTTAAAAAGTAAGTTTTTGATGGACTTCTGATTTTTTTGCTTTTGAGAAATTGGGATTTTGGTCCAAAAACCTTCTTGGAGAAATTCAATCTTGCATTCGTTTCTCTTGATTGTATTTTTGGATTTCCATGTGGAGTGGATTGTTGGAATTGGGTCAGGATTTCTCCACTTTGGTGAAGGTTTTAACTGATTCGATGCACTATCCATTTATTTCTCCTTTTTGTGGGTTTTTACTGCTTAGAGTAAGGTCAGACTTTCTACCATTTGCATTTTACTCCATATTTTTGCAAGTAATTGATTGCAATAGTTGTGTGGGTTGAGAATTAGTATTCCCCCATAAGTATGATTATTTTCATTGCCTAGTTGGATGGGCATGAGCATTTATGTAATTTCCCACTTGGGGTTTGAAATTTTTGTATGTTTATGCTACCGAATTTTGTATATACCTTCTTAAAATTAAAATATTATTGGGGTTTTGGAATTTTGGGCATAAAATAGGAAATAGGTTTTAATTTTGTGGATTTTTGAGATGGTTCAATTTTTTGTTATTTACGGGGTTTCCTCGTTTTGTGTGCCACCCAAAATACATCTAAATTTTTTTGGGATTGGATGAGTGAGATAGTATTTCATGTCTAATTTATGATTACAAAAATTAAATGGATATATGATATTCCAATTATCTTTCACCGTAACCCGAATATGCCTTGTTGGATTGATTTTGCTAATTTTTACTCGCCAAAATTTGCCAGAAATTGGATTTTTTGTAATTTTGACTTTAAGAGTCTTCCTCATGTTCTAACAAGAGTTATGAAGGATTCCATGGGAATCTGTGCTCTTTTCATAATGGCCAATCGAGCGGTGTGCTTTTCAATTTTAGATTCATAAATAAATCTGCACTCCCAACAAAGTTCCCAATTGAGTATCTTTATGCATTTGCTTTGCATATTGCTTCATTTGGATTTGACTCGGTGCTTGATTTGAGATCACATCTTGGGTACGTAGTGGAGGTGTTTGAGGCTGCATCACGAGAACATTGAGTATCCCTTGTCAGGATCTTAAGAGTCTCGTATGCTTGGCTTGAGGCCAATCGAGTCCCTTTGTGCATTTTGGGTTTAATGGATTTTTCTTTGTGACATTTTTCTTTATTGCCTAGTTTCTTAACAAGATGATTATATTGCATGCATAGAGTGTGGAGTGGCTTCTCATGTATACCTGATGAAGGGGACTCCCCTTAATACCACAAGTACATGACAGAAACAAAGAGAAACAACATAAATTTGCAAGAACAGAAAATTGGCTTCTTATTGGCTCCACAAATGTGGAATTACAAACTTCAGAATTACAATATCAAAAGCCACATGGGCATCCCTTACAATAATTTGTAGGACAAAGCCTCAAATAACCACCCAGAACTACCCTAGAAAACACCACGGGCCTTCCTTAAATAGGCAATTTTCCACCGCCCGAGAAGATTCTAGAAATCTAGCCATTAAGGTCAACTACCCTTAGCATTTAATTATTTTTCACTTTTATTACACAAGGGTCGGCTTTAAATATTTACAAAACATGAGATTAGGTAGCCCAACTTTTGAAAGCCATAACTTTTGAACCGTAGCTCCGATTGGCTATTATAACCACTTTCTGGAAAGGGGAGATCGTGATCTATAGTGCCTGACTAGTGAAGTGCCAATCAGCCAGGGGTTTGACCTTGATCCGGAGCCTCTAAGGTCCTAAAAAATTGAGCTCAAAGGTTTTGCACCCTAAAATCTCAACAGTAAATCCTTAATAACTTTGCCAATACAGATGATCTTGCAATGAAATTCAACTAGCATTCTTATATGACTAAGATGAACCTTCACCTGGAAAATTAGAACATTCTGAGTTCAAATGATCAACTTACTAAAAATAGTAAGTTTCCAAAAATAGCAGCTTTGTACAAAATAGCCCTTATTGAA
>MU226990.1:1822591-1838450 GCA_018584345.1 Thuja plicata
TATATATATATATATATATATGAAGATATTTTGTAGAGTGAAGCATGTGATGGATATGATATGATTTTGAGAGATGAAAATGGCAGAGCAGAGGATGACAGAAATCATTAAAGAGCTATAACATGAACTATCTAAGCATAACTAATGCTTTTTTTATTCATTACTGAGAACACTCTGTAATAGAAGTATATTGTAAGAGTTGTATGCTCATTTGGCCCCTAAAAATGTGTTATATACCTTTAACAGGGTTGTTATTCCTCTAACAAGGAATTGTACTATCTAATATTCAGCTCCTAACAGGGCTAGGTCTCCTAACAAGGACACTATAATTTAGTGCATACTTGTGGGTATCATCCCCACCATGGTTTTCCCTTGGCCAAGGTTTTCTCGACAACAAATAATGGTGTTATGAGTACTATGTTATTTTTTTATGTTTCTTTTATTTCATTATGCTTATGGTTTATGTTGAATTGGTTCAAAGTTTATTTTAAGTGTTGTAATACTAATTCACCCCCCTCTCAGTATTACCTAATCCTAACAATTGGTATCAGAGCTTTTTGCCCTTGGAGATAAAGCTTAACAACTTGAGGGAGATAAGAATGGATTTAGATAATTTACAAGAGAATTTTGAAGCTACACTTGAAGACTTCAATAAAGTTAAATCTGAGAATGAAGACCTGGGATTCAATCTAAGGAGAGCATATTGATTCATAAAGAAATTGAAAGAAAAACTTGAACTTTCAAGAATTCAGAGACAAGATCTTGTGGTTCAGATAAAAGAAGACTCAAACAATGACAATTCAGATCAGATAAAGCAATTTGAAAAAGAGAATGACACTCTGAAGCTTGAGAATACAGGAATGGCTAAATAAATTCAATAGGAGAAAGATGCTAAAGACAAGATTGAAGAAGCTTTGAATAATGCAAATGTTTTGATGGAACAAATGAAGAATGAGGCTAACCACTATAAAAAAAAGTATCTAGAATTGGAGAAATATAATAATATTATAAAGGTGAACTTGTTGAAGCAAAGATAAATATTGAGAAACTTCACTCTAGCGGTGATTTGATTAATGAACAAAGAGACAGACAGAAAGCTAAAGGTGATATGACTAGTATTGGCTTCAATGAAGCTGACTGCTGAAAGAATCAAGAAGAGAAACTAGATGGGAAGATTGATGTAGAAAAAACTACTCTTGAAGAACCTAAAGAGAATATCAGACCTTTTAGAGGTAGATTCTTTGGTTGTAACAAGTTTGGACACATGAAAATAGACTGCAGAGGTAATGCCCCTTTTAAGAATTTTTCTGGTTATTGTTTTAACTACAACGTATATGGGCACAAAAAGATAGGATATAGGAAACTCAATCAATCTGGATATAGACAAGACAATAAAGGAGAACATGTTGTGAAACCTACATGTTACAGATGTAATAACATTGGACACATTGCAAAGTTTTGTAAGATGCAAGTAAATCAGGGCAGAAGACCTCCTATATGTTACAAATGTAACAATCCAGGTCATATAGCGAAGTTTTGCAAGTATAATGGATTAAACCAAAGAAGAGTACCACCCCCTATGAATACACAGAATAATGGCAATGATATTGGTAAGAGAGTTGTAGATTTAAAGAATGACTTTGAAAATTGTTTAAAGAAAGCAGAAGATAACATCAGTGGAAAGATATGGAAAATTAAGGAGACAAGTGATATATTGGTTCAGGGAGAGATAGTAGATGCTTCTAGATCTTTGACTAATGTTAACAAAGCTTATTCGAGCTAATTGGTTGATCATAGCCTTAGGGGGAGCAATGGATAAAGATCTCAGAATATATCCTACCCCTTATTATGTGGATTGAGCCCTAGTGAGCTTACTGGTGATCATGGCCGACATTATGGAACATATATTTAAGACCGCAACATCAGAAAATACATATATTTTAATCGCAAGTTTTATAGCCGACTGGACAGCACTGGGTAATGCAATCTTTTAATGACTTAATATTGTATAAATCACCTAATAATTATCTATTTTTTACCATTTGATGAAGAGAAACCTAAGGAGATCAGAGAGTAAGATATTTATACTATCTAGCAATTACCTTGCATGATCGATCAAAGAAAACACTCGTATTTCAGTGTGTGGAAGGTATTTACATCATCTACTTATACAGAAACTATGGATTCACCTGTGATATTTGATGTTGTGGATAGACCTAGACATAAATTCAAGAAACATCCTTTCAAATCCTATGAAGAAGACCCTAAAGGAGATTTTTATTAGACACCTCACGACGTATTGCATGTAAAATACATTAGGGCATACATTTATTGCAGATATGACATACTTGGCATCGATGACATTTATACTGAAATGGAGTACATGACTGATAATGGTATTATGAGAGATGAATTCAAACATGTTAATGAGTTAAGAATTATGAAAATTTTGGATTTATATGAATTCAGTGAAGAAGAATGGATTAAGATATTGTTGAGTAGAGTTCATGATCAATTTATTTGGATAGGCGAACAACCTATGAAGATATGTAGTGACTTGATACATGAGATTACTGGATTGGACAATACTGGAATCATTCATGTTGCAGAGAAACATGTTAGAAGCAAGTTGAAACCCTAATGCATTCAAAATGGAATAGGTGAGCCATGATAGTGAATGACATCTTTCAGTAGGATGTGAGATTGATTACTATGATACTTGGCTACAAATTCTACTATAGTAGTAGACCTAATTTTGTATCTGCTAGAGTTATTATGATGGCCTATAGAATGGTGAAAGAAAATACAACTTGTATAACCTATGTGAAGTGTTGGCACAATAGTTTTTGGAAAATGTGAAGCTGATAAAGAAAGAAAAATCCAAAACCTTCAGATTTGGTTCACTAATAATGCATATGTACATACACATTGAGCATATATTTCCAGGAATGCACCCTAGTGGTTGGAGAAAAGGGATACCTATTGGTATTCATATTTCATAGAGTTATCAAAGAAAAAATAGTACATGGGTTGATGGAGAACTATTTGGTATGATCAAAATTATTCAGAGGCAAATGAAAGAAAGATATAGGATTCCTGAAGATTTAGTTGAGACATATAAGGATACAATTTGTTTCATGGTTGAAACCGATTGTCTATGCTTTGAGGCGGTAGTTCCAAGAAAGAAATGGTGTTATCCTATGGGATATGAAGTAAGTTTAGAATTACTGACCATGCAAATCAAACATGTTCTTGCATCTGAGATAGATACATCTGAAAAGAGATGGGATACCTATGAAGAAAAATCAGCTAAAGTCAGAGAAGAACATACCAGAGGCTTGAGGAAAAGAACAGTTAAAAACATTATTCATGAATGCAGAGTTAAGGCAGGATTGACAAAGGAAGAGTTGAGGGAAGTAAAGAGGAAACTAGCAGAATGATCTTCTAGATTGGAAAGTGCTAGTACTTCAGCCCTTTCGCATCCTATAGTTGTGGTGACAGTTCCTGCACCTACTACAGTCATTGATGTAGACATGCCTTCTTCATCACAGCAGACCTTGCAGGTAGTAGAACTGGTTCCTAGAGTGAGCACTAGATCTTCCAGACATAATTCACCACCTAGAGAATTGATGACTATGAGAGAAGAGAAAATATCAGTAAGTGATAAACATGTATGGAAACCTGACTTGAAAATGATTGAGAAGGGAAATCTGGTAACAATAGACAAATATTATGACAGGTATGAAGAAAATGACAAACTTAAGATTGAAGATATTGTAGTAAATCATTTACTTGTTTTTAAGAAGAATCTATTGGAGATTGAGGGCAGTGTACCTAAGGAGTTTTATGGGAGATTAGAGATAAGGAAATACCTAGCACACATTGAAGATGAGACTATCAAGAGTCAAGTTATTGATAAAATGTTACTTGGAGTTTCTATGCAAGAGAGAGACAAACTACTTGCTAAACTAAAACCTTTATTGAGGAAAAAGGAAAGGTTAGTAAATATTATGGCAAGGATGTATGAATATGTTACTGAAGAGAGTACATGAGCATTGGATTAGATACTTATGTCATCGATTCCTAAGAAGACTACACCTACTAAAAATACAATGCCTACATCCTTAGGAATGGAAGAGAGTTCCAAGATAGTTGAGGCTTGATCAAAGCGAATATGTATGCAACCAAATTTCTATGTTTCTAGTGTGCCTATGACACTTGACACTTATCATGATGAGAAGGACCCATTTGAAGGAAACATTGACAGTGTTATGGAAGAGAATGAAGAAAAAAAGGATGAAGAATGCAAAGAGGAAGAATAGAGAGAGGAAGTACAGAAATAAATGGAGCAGAAAGAAGAAGAAGAAAAAGATGAATTGAAAATTGAGGTAAACACATCTTCTATCTTATTGTTGGCAAGAAAATAAAAACCTATAGATGTTTATGTTGATTGTATGGATGAGGATGAGCTGTTGAGCTTAGCTTTAACCACACTTACTAAAGCAAAGTAGACATCGGATCAGAAGAGTGCCAAGAAGACTAAGGTAATGACTAGAGAAATCGATACTGTGAACAAATTGCTTGTAGTACCTATTGTTTTCTAGAGAAGAGATGATATAGAAAACTTGAAGATGACACTTGATGAGTTTGATGGTCATTATAAGAACTTGGTAAAGATTGAAGAAGAAAAGGCAGAGAAGAACCACTCAGAGAAGAAACTATTTGAAGTTTTATATTCTATCTCATAGGACTTGGGCATTCTTAGAACTATTACAACAAATGCTAAGATTTGTATTAAACATGGTAGAACACTATTCATTTATTGCATAAATCATATTAGGCATGTTCAAAACATTGAAGACATTATTGCCAAGGACAGGGAAACCTTGAACAGTATGATGGACAGTTGTGAGACCTCTTCACAAACTGTAATGGAGTTGGACAAAGAAGCAACAAGAATTTTGGCTAAACTAAATGTATTGGATATCGAGAAAGGGAGATTCATAACAAGGTTTGGTTTTCTGAAGAGTTTAATCACTCCTAAGCTATCAATTATTGAAGCTCACTTATCTGACATGGAGAAGGTTGCAGAATCATTGGCTAACTCTATGCCAACAGAGTTGAAAAAAGCAGAGACAACATCATTTGCATTGAATGGACTAATTCATGTTAGTCAGCTATTGATTAAGTCATGGAGTACAAAAGTGAAGATCTTGGAAGATTCCTTTCAAGATATTCTGAAATTGGTGAGTAAGCACTAGTCCTATTACTTTTTATGCACCTTTTTCATTGTTGTCAAAGGGGGTTAAGGGAGAAAGAAAAAAATGAATAGGGGACAAGAAAGAAGAGAAAAAATGAATAGGGGAGAAGAGAGAAGAGAAAAATGAATAGGGGAGAAGAGGAGAAGATAATGTATAAGGGAAAAGAGAAAAAAAAAATAGAGGAAGAAGAAGAAGAGACAGTTTTTTTTGTTGGAACACGTAGTAATTTTTTTGTGAAGTGTTGCCATCAATGCCAAACGAAGAGATTGTTGGAAAGTGATCAATTTTGTGTATTATGATTCAATTTTTGTTTTTCATTTATGGCAAAACATCTATCATATTGATCGGTTGATCTGGAGTTATGTTTTGGTGACTCTATTCTGAAATTGACTAAGTACAGAGTAGAAATGTAGAGGAATTTTGGTTATCAAAGATTGAGACTTACAAGTTATGATGTGTGAGCTTAGAGGGAGATAGTATGGAGTATTTATGACCTTCATCTAAGATCAATTTCATTTTGGTAAATTTTACAGAGAGCTACAATGAAATAAAGACATGCAACAGTAGCAGAACAGTGATACAGAGTTGTTGAAATGAAGTGATGATTTGGGGAGTATGATGTGGAATCCTGGCAAGCTAAGATAGATTATGTTTTTTTATAATATATATTTTGATTTTGTAAGAGTGCCAACTATGTATTTGATATTTTATTTATCAAATGTATTTTGTATTGAGAGTCGACTATGTAATATTTGGCTAAAGAGCCGACTTAGCAAGGATATATATATATATATATATATATATAATATTATATATATATATATATATATGAAGATATTTTGTAGAGAGAAGCATGTGATGGATATGATATTATTTTAAGAGATGCAAAATGGAAGAGCAGAGGATGATAGAGATCATTGAAGATCTATAACAAGAACTATCTAAGTATAGATGATGCTTGTTTTGTTCATTACTGAGAACACTTTGTAATAGAAGTATATTGTAAGAGTTGTATGCTCCGCTGGTCCCTAACAGGGTGTTAAATACCTTTAACAGGGTTGTTATTACTCTAACAAGGAATTTTACTATGTAATATTCAGCTCCTAATAGGGCTAGATCTCCTAATAGGGACACTATACTTTAGTGCATGCTTGTGGGTATCATTCCCTCTGGATTTTCCCTTGGCCAGGATTTCCTCGACAATAAATAATGGTGTTATGAGTACTATGTTATTTCTTTTATGTTTCTTTGATTTTAGTATGCTTATATTTTATGTTGAATTGGTTCAAATTTTATTTTAAGTGTTGTAATACTGATTCACCCCCCCTCTCAGTATTATGTAATCCTAACAGTTTAAGATCAAATGGGTCAGGATAGTGTTGAGAAGAGTGCATGACCGAAAGATGTGGCTGGATGAGCCAAAATAGATCACCAGAGATGTGATACACGCTGTGACTGGTTAGCCTATAACCGACAAGGCCAAGGCACTCAAACACCCTTCTCGTCTTGAGATTGAGAAGATGACAGGTGCAGAATGGGATGGCAGAGTATTGAAAGTAAATTTCATCAAGGATCCATAAATGAAATTTGGTGCTTGTGTGTTGGGCTACAAGATATTCCAAGCCAACAAGATGAACAACATTGCATATAGAGCAGTAGACACTGCACCCAAGATTGTGAAGAAGGGATTGCAATTAGATATATCTGAGCTTCTACTGAAGTAGTTAGATGAGAACATGAGGACAATTAGGTCTGTGAAGTCCAATTCATGTAAGTTTGGATCACTTATAATGTACGTTTTTTTCTACTTTCAAGACTTCTTTCCATCTATCGATAAAGTCAACTGGGATACTACCCGACTAGTGAAAATACAAATCAGTGAATACATTAGGTCACTAGGTGACCACTTTGCATCAGTTATGGATGAATGTCATTACATTTAAGGACAAAATGCAGAAAAGAATGAGGATACTAGAACAACTGGTTGAAAATTATAAGACTAAAATTTGTTTTATGGTGGAAACCGATAACACCTTAGTCAAACCATCTGTACCGAGGAAAACATGGCTAGCACCACTTAAATATGAGATTAACATAGATCATGCCACCAATGCTATTGAAGTATTGCTAAATGAAAAATTGGAAAAATCATAACCAAGGTTTGGAACCTATGAGGAAGCCAAGGAAAGAATAAAAATAGGCTTAGTTGTGAAGAAAATTGTCTGAAAGAAGACCAAAATGGTCAAAACACATGAGAAGAAGTTATCGGTCAATGAAGAAGAAACTGAGGGACATTCACCCATTGGTGAAGGTCAACAAGTGAGTGAATCTGAATCAATAGAGTCTAATGTACCACCCCCAAAGAAGACAAGAACTACTACTGCATCACAGAAAATGAGTCAAACTGAAAAGGCAGACTCACCATCATTCAAGAAAGGATAGGTGAGGACTTACAAAAGGAAGCCTCAAATAGGGAAAACATTAGAACCTAAGAGGAGAAAAATACTAATCCAAACAATGGAAGATATAGAGGACACTGAGAAAGATGAGTGAGAAACTCCAACCTGTTAAGAACAAATTTCCTACTAAAATTGATGAGGTATGTGCATCAATGATCAAGGAAGGTTCAATAACTAACCCTAAAATTAGAAAATGGCTAACTCTGAATCCCGAGGATTAGAACAAGATAGAGGAAGAAATCATCACAACAATGTGTATATTTAAATATATACCATTAAAATTTGAAGGTAAAATGCTACAAGAACTTCTTGATAGATTATCGACAAGGTGGATATTTGCATTGAATTCTGAAAAATAGATAAGGGAAAGAACCCTAATTTCTATTATGCCACCCAAGTCCAAGATGGAAGACATTGAAAAAATGGTGAAGTTACATTCAAAAAGGTTCTTAGCAAAATTGAGAGCTTACAAAGTCCTACAGGGAAACTTTATTGAGCTTGACAAAGAAAGTGAGGATACTTGGAGAAAAGCACTCAATATACCTGAAAAGGACACAAGTCCCAAGAGAGAATTAGAACTTACCAACAAGCCTCACAATGAAGAAAAAGAGGATATACCAAGCCCAGACTACATTCTGATAAATTATGATGAGGATGTCACTCAAACTGAATTAAATATAGAAGCAAGAAAGGCAATGGATGACATTCCTCATATTCTACAATCATTAGGGGATATTGCAAATGATATAACCACATATACAAATATCATAGATATCACCAGAGATAATCCTATAGATGAGGTAAAGGTAGATGAAGATTTTACTGTTACCTTCGAGAAATCCAAGGAATAGGACACAACAAATGATGCTGCATAGGTACATATACTAGGGAAAATGCCACTATTGATACAAGCTATCAATATCATCTCGGAAAAGGAGAAATCAACTGAGCCTAATGCAAGCATACCTGAATATAAAGGTGAAGAGGAACCAAAAAACACATCTGATGAACAAAATATAGATGGAGAACCAAAAGACATAGATGGAGTGCAGAAAGATAAAGGTGAAGAAGAGAAGCAAGGTGATGTCACTCCTAAGGATACCAAAGGAGATACTGCAAATAAGGCAAAGGTTGATGTGGAGATGTACACTCCCAATCGATAGGTAGACACTAAGCAGCAGGATAAAGGTACACATACACCAAAGCCTTCACCAAGCACATCAGACCAAGAAAAGGAACTTGCTATGGTACTGCATAGAGGTCCCTCCACAACTCTATCCAAGAAGAAGAAGAAGAAGAAGAAGAAGAGGAAAAATAATAAGAATCCTGTTACATTGGATGAGATTATTGAGATACTAGCCTGTGATCTGAGGACATTGGATCAAGAGGCACTTACAAAGTATGATGAACTTTGTAAAAGAAAAGCTATCCAAGATAAGATTAAGAAGGAGACAAAGGACACTTAGGCACTAGAGACAAAAAAGGAAATACTTCTACAAATTGTACTTGATACAAACATTGATCAAAACTATCATTGATCAATTATTTGTTCTAATCAAAACTGTCACATCACAAAATGTGGATGCAGAGAAGGCCATAGAAGAACATGCAGAGAAAAAATATCAATACAAATTGATAGAGAAAATCAGCCAAGAAGTGGCAGAGAACAAGGTAAATATATTTGAACTGGTAAATGAATTGGAACTAATCATTTCAGAAGCAATAACCTTGGTTCAACAGTTATGCACAATCAATAAATTCACTAAGGAGAATAGTGAAAAGATTGCACAGATAGATGCAGATCTCATTACTAGTACACAAGGTCTCTCAACCACTGACAATGCAATCAAGTTGCATTATGAAAAGGTAATGGAAGAAAAGAAGTTGAGACTTAAGATTCAAGAGTCATAATCAAAGTTTAGAGATGAGGTAACTAGGCTACAGGCTCTACTCCTACTGAATCTTACACTACTGCAACAACATATGACTATGGCTAGACAATTGATAGCCACCCCGGAGATGTTTGTTACCGACATCATCTATGATATGCATGCAAGGATTACATTGGAACACATGGCTCTGGAACACCTTTAGGAGAAAGGGGAGAAAATGATGGAAGACATGAAGAACTCCCACTCCCACATTTTTGACAAGTTGTAAGTAATTACACCTTTTCCCTTATTATCAAAAAAGGGGGAAAATGATATGATAAAGTGGGAATTAATATGTGTCAAAGAGGGAATTGATAAGGTGAAAAGGGGAAATAGTATAAAATCAAAGTGTATATACATATACTATAACAAAGCATACACATAGGGGGAGTCATAATGACAAGGTAAAAACATGGTGCACATAAATAAGATTTTAGTTTTTGCACATATAAGTTTTTGATACTACTGTCAAAGGGGGAGATTGATGACATATTTTGCCATTAGTATACAAGGGAAAATAGTTTTGAAACCATCGGTAACACCAACACCAAAAGATAGGTTTAGTGCAACCCGACAGAAAAATTTGCAAGTAACTCGACAACAAAGATTATAGTGTAACCCGACAGGACAAGTTACAATGTAAACCGACGACACAGTTTACAATTGCAACCCGAAAATGTTGAAGTGGAACTCAACAGTGTAAACTGACAGAATAAACCAACAGAGTAGACAATAAAGAAATCTGATAGATAATTCACAGAGGAACCCGACAGGAAGACTACAGAGCAACCCAAGAACTAGTCTACCAAGAGATGGTTATAATCCTGAGAAATGTAGATCTGACTTACACATCAAATAAAAAACTTGTGTTTTATATTTATCTTTTTTATTTTATTTAAATCCATTTCTTGAGGGACAAGAAATGTAATTGTAATTATTTCAATTAGTCTAACCAATTAGAAACATGCAAGCTAGGAGATCAAGGTTAAGTTGTAAACCTTTGATCATAGAGTTATCATTGTTATGCGTGAAACTCATTTAGGAAAAACTCATTGTATAAATAGATGTGTAATCAATCAGAACAAAGTGATGTGATGATGATTGTAGTAAAGTACCACATCTATGGATCAGACTGAGAGTTTTATGTAGAAGAACAACAAAAGATGAAAACAATTATCAAGAACTAGATTCAAGGCTACCGAGCAAAACAAAGGTATTGATCAATCACTATAGGTGATAAATATACGTGTGAACTTTAATGGATATGTAAAAAGAAATTCTAGATTGCACATACTCAGGTCAATGAATATTTTTGACTACATTCTAACAAGTGTAGAAAATCGAAGAAATCCTTTGAGAATGTGGATTTAACGATCCTTTTGTAAACCTCTTAACCGAGTGCACACTAAATAGTGTTGCTAAAGCTCTTAATAGAGTAGACCTTAACCATTCTCTACATGTTACTCCTAACAGGGTAAGATCATCAAAAGTGATCAAACTTGCAAGCCTTAACCAACCCCTTCCATTCTACAGATAGTGAAGTTTTGTGGGTTTCATCCCCACCAGAGTTTTTACCTTCTAACAGGGGTTTTCTGTGTTACCAAATCTTGTGTCATATGTCAATATATTTCATGAATGTTTACATGAAATTAATTTTACAAATTGATATTACATGCATAAAGATAGAATAACACATATGGTTGGTAATGCAAGCAATTGATTACTAAAGGATAAAAGTTAAGTGATAAATTTTTTAAGGGTATTGATTCACCCCTCCCCTCTCAGTACACACCATTCAATTATTTCCAATAAAAACCTAGGAAATCATAGAGCCTAGGTTGGCCTTATGAAGAATCCATATTTGATTTAGAGAGTTGTTAAGAGAATTTGTGAAGAAATCCAAGAAAACTAGTTTCTAGGAGGCCTAATTGACCAAAAAGGCTACAAGGCCTCAAAACAAGAAAACTATGAACTCAACTAGAATCCTTTTTAAGAATCCATCCAAGTGGATTAGAATAAGTTGAAAGTGACCCAGGAAAGGTCAAGAATCTCATCTCTATTGCCAAGAGTGGATTGGGAGAAAAGTGGTTCAATGGAGCCTAAGGGTGCATTGTAGGATTGAGAAGGAAAGGAGAGTGTTTTGAAATTGGTGGAGAGTTCTAAGGGAAGCAGGGGATCATAGAGTTGTCCTCAGGATAGGGTAGAGGAAGATACCCTAGGAAGACCAAAGACAGGTCTTAGTTAGAGAAAGAGTGCTCTTGTGGAAAAGGCTCCCCATAAAATTGGTATCAGACCCATGGAAAGGCTTGGGAAGTGGTTAGTGTATGACAGAGAGAAGTGAATCCATTGGAGAAAGCACCATGGTTACCAATGCAGTATTGGAAAGGGAATTGTCAGAGAATAAAGTCAAGAATAGAATTCTTGAAGAAGCTATGGAGGAGATGAAGCTAAATTTAGCAGAACTGGTAGAGATAGCAAGCAAAATGAAAGAACAGATAGGAGAGGATAAAGATAAAGGAAAGAGTCAAGTTGAAGAGGAGGCAGAACCAGAACCTGACCCTCCATTACCTAAGGAACCATTCCTCAAGGCCCTCAAGGAATTAAGTGGAAAGGTACTAGAAGGCATTATATTATTCTCTAGAAAGATGGATGCAGAGTTAGTTATGGAAAGGATTGAGGGTGTTAGTACTCTCAAATTTTTGAGAAATTTGGAGTGACTATGTAAAAATTTCCCTAAGAAGCTTGTCGAGAAGGCTTATTTTGAATGCATGCAAAAAGAGGCCTGATGTTTTTAGAAGAAACCACTTGCGACATGTGTTTCTCACCTTTCATTAAGAAAATATAATACGTTCCAGCAACAAATTTTAGTTTGGACATGTTTTGGAGATAGTCATTTGGAGGTGTTTACCTAAATCTACATTTTTGCACATTTCCCAGTTTTATCAAATGACCTACTTTAGATGTTTATATCTCTAACTAGATGGATAGGCATGAAATTATGGAGTGTTCCAAGATTTTGTAGACATGAAAGTGAACCTATATGCCCATTTGTAGAACCCTATGAGTTCGTTTGCACAGTTTGCCAAAGTCATTCCATTTGCAATTAATTCTGATTCTCAGAGTGTAAAGTGCAGAATTGTAGAATGGCCTACTTTGAGGTCTTACAAGTTATACCCAGTTGAATTACCTGAATAATTGATTGTTCCCTATATTGAAAACATGGAGATGTACCTTCTTGAAGAGTTTTAGACTTTGACCAATCCAGTTGACCCCTTTGCTTAGCCGATTCCAAAACTAGTTTCTGCATTTTTACTGTGTTTTAGTTCTGAAAGAACTTGAAATGCTAACTTTGCAGATTTATGCCAGTTGATCAATTGATCATCAGAGAGAACTGATTGAAGTTTCATATTCCTTGTGTGAAATTGATTCTATGTTTGAGGTTTTAGACTATAAGGGTCCCATTTGATAAGTTTTTGAAATCAGGATCTAAAGGTGTTTTATGCAAATTGTTGATGTTGACAGAACTGACTTTGCAGAAGTAGTCATGTTCAGAGAGTTATAGCTTTATCTCAGATATTTGTTCTGAGGTATGAATATTTTAATTATACTCTTTGCATGTAAATGTGTTATCTAGATCACTAGCAGATCCTCGGGACATGGTTTAACATTTTCAACAAGGTGATTCCGAAATCAGTTTCATGTGTTTTCACATCTCCATTTGCATTATTTTTCAAGTAGCCCATTTTGAGTGCTATTATCTTGCAACCCTAATGCTCACATGTAAATCCCTTTGGTACCTGCATTCACATGTTGGAGATGAGTGTATGTTTTAGAATACATGATTTTATGAGGCTTCTTGGTTAGTTTTTGAGGTCATTTTCTATTTGCATGATAAGTTTGTAGAGGTATACAAGTTGGTTCTAAGTGATCTCCAGTTCAATTTTTTTGGGTCCAAATTGCATGATTAATCAAGTTTGTTATGTCAAAAATAAAGTGGCTTTCAAGATGTGCAAATAATTGAACCAACATTTTAGGGACTTTTCATTTAGTTGTGAGGTCCAGTACTCAGCTTATGGGGTCGTAAAAGTACATTATTATTTTAAATATTTTATGTTTTAAATAATAATATTTTGGGTGTATGAGATGCTGCAAGTAGCATGTCAAACGCGTTGTCTCATGGATAGTAATTTTGTAGAATATAATTTGAAGGCAAAGCTTGCAAAGGGTTGTGTCAGAAGGCCTACTCAATGTTTAGCTACATGTTGTGCTAATGATGGAAAAAGTGCCAATGCATATCACTAAAAGATAGTTTGCGCAATATAGGAGAGACCCCACACATAAAATCAAATGTGTTGGAAAGATTGCTACAATGTAGACAATTGTTATTTTTTCATTGATGTCAAACCTTAACTGGTGAGACTATTGTTGTATGTTTGAGTACCTTATCCATTGATTGATGAATATTTGAAAGAATAGGATAACAAGAAGACCAAGGAAATAGTTGAGTTATGCGTATACACCAGGGTACTTGATCATTTGGCACTTTTTCAGAGTGATACATTGTTTATCTATCACTGATAGTTCACTGGAAGGTCAATACCGAGTAAAGTATTGATGCTGAGAAAAGCAAAAGCTGAGGCTGAGAAAAGAAAATATTATGTTGAGTGCCAGTGAAATGTTGAGGGAGACAGAGGAAGCTGTGTAGCAGTATTTTGTTAATTGATGAGATTTGAGATCTATGGCTGACATAATTGATTTTATTGGGATATGAATTGTTAATTAAGATTGGTCCACACTCATTTAATGCACAGGAAACTGTTATTAGCGCATGGATTCAATGTTTAATTAATGATTGTATTGGAGAAGTAAATTAAATGTAATGATGGAAAGATCCATTTGATCTGACCTAACCTAAGATCTATGATCTTGATTAAGAGGCAAAATATTTATCTGACCTAGATAAAGAGGTATATTATAACCTACTATGGTTATTGTCTTAGTATCCAAGCAAGGAGAATTTGAATGCAAAGTATTGCATGGTTAATTGACTAATTGGTAAAGACCTAGCATAGAAGGCTGAGTAGAGAAGTCAAGTGATTACTTGATGGATTTCCAAGCAGATCTAAAATTTGAGATGAAAATGGAGGAAAATTAGTCAATTAGCATTAGAACTGAAATTGGATCTGGATTTGCAAAGTAAGTTGTATGTATCAGATCATGCCTTCTGATTACTTTCTAACCATTGTATCAGTTCAAATCCTTTAACCAAGTTGACCTAACAGTCATTGTATAAATCCTTTGAACAAGGTGACATTCAGATTGGAATGTTCTAAGTCCTCTAATGAGGCCACTCCTGACAAGGTGATTAAATCCTTTAACCAGGTCACATTTGAAAGTGTGTTTTGTAACCTTTAACAGGGTTGGCTCCTAACAGGGCATCACTTCAAAAGAGTGAAATTTTGGTAGCATGTTACTGGTGGTTTTTCCCATATTGGGTTTCCATGTTAAATCATGGTGTAAAAATGTGTGAATGTTATTGTTTTGTTTTACTGTTAAGTTTCTGCAATCTTATTTCATTAGTACAGTAAACTCCACACTTTTGTTGTTTATTGCTGCCGAGAATATCTGAGTTTTTGAATTTGGTTTAAAGTTTTATATGGGCACATCTAGAATTGAGGGTAACTAATTCACCCACCCCTCTCACTTATCCTGAATTCATCCTAACAATTGGTATCAGAGCACTTTTTCTCTTGAATAAGTTTGAAGGTACTTGGAGATAAAGATCAAGATGTATAAAAGGGATGGACCGAAGATTAACAAGGAAAACTTTCCTGCATGGAAAAGTTTGATGAAACTTCACTTGGCTGGTATTGGTGATTCTACTAAATGACATATTGAAACAAAATATGTAGCCCCTACTGGAGTTCTGAATGCTGCACAATTAAGAGAAAAGCATGAGCATAATCAAGCAATGTTGGAACTTGCATCATATCTAAACTATCATGAATTTGAGGACATCAAGGATTGTACAAGCACAAAGAAGATTTGGGATGCCCTTGCAACCATTTATGGAGGTGATAGGAATGTACTAAGAGCCAAATCTGAAAGCTTGAGAGGTAATTTTGATGATTTAAAAATGAAAGAAGGAGAAAATATAGTGCAATATTATGATAGGATAAAGGAAGTTGTAAATGCTATTAGAGGAGCT